>PVJS01008525.1:0-20426 GCA_004027185.1 Glis glis
GGTCTGAGGGCGGAGGCTGGTCTGGAGGCTGGTCTAAGGGCGGAGGCTGGTCTGGAGGCTGGTCTGCTGCGGAGGCTGGTCTGGGAGCGGAGGCTGCGGCACCTGCAGCCGTGGGTTCTGCGAGGGCGCTACCTGGCGGCCTCTCGGTCGCTTTTTCCCCCCGCTCTCCAAGCCCGAGTGCTTTGTAGGGCCAGGAATAGAGGTTTCACTCTCCTTGTGTGTGTGGACGACGGATCTCGACGTAATGCAAGGGTTTGTAGATTGCAGAAACACGCGACATGCACATGTTGCCCACCCAGTGCTAAGCCCTTTTCCTGTGATTTATGTTTATTCCTTAAGTGCGTGCTTAAGTTCGTGGTCGAGGGCTGGCGCTAAATTACAAGTTATCAGAATAATATCTCGGATTTAAAACCAGGCCTCACTTTTCCTAGGGAGAAGCGCTGACTTCTCGCAGGACACACCGCCGCCTATCGCCCAAAGGTCGCGTGGCTCGACCAGCCTGTTTTTCTGTTAAAGGGACTAACACACACTTAAAACGCAAAAGCCCCTGATCTTTATTAGTACAGCTAACCCCTTAAGAACAGGATTTGAACTGCATGGATCCATTTATAGACCCCCCCCACCCTTTTACTTTTTAGAGAGACGTGAAATTTTGAAAAAAAATTCGCAAACCATGGAGCCTAAAAATATTGCAAAAAAAGTTAACATATATCACAAATGCATAAAATATATGCAGATAAGTCTATTTTATCATTTACTACCATAAAATACACTCAAATCTACTTTTAAAGTTAAAAGTTATCAAACTTAGGTGCACAGACCAAACATGGCTCCACTTGCTGTCAAGAGGAATGTAAACAAAGGTCAAAGTACAGTATTAAGTCATAAACGCATAAAATTAACTAGTACACACTACACACTCTGATGATTTCATAGCCTCTTCCTGTTGCTATTGCTGTGGGCTCGGGTGTTGCAAGTATTGCTTAAAACCTTTTCCTTGTGCACAATTAGCAGTTCCTGTGAAAAGTGATCTCTGAAAGTTGTCTTATATTTCTCAGTGTATATAAAATAGGTGTTAACCGACTGTTCATGTGATCAGTAAGGCTTCCTGTAGATAGCAGGGTATTAGTAGTTAAGTTTTGGAGGAATGTGGGAAGGGGCTGTCTTTTTTATTTGCCATCCCTTTATCCCCCACATCCAACACAATAGTGAGCCCTCAACAAACATTTGTCCAGTGAATGAGTGAGTACTGGCACTTGCTATTTTCTAAATGGTGGTAGCATAAAAATAACTTAGAGGAAAACTTGTAACATCAATAGGAGCTACTAAGGAATAGGTGAGGGCATGAAAGAAAGGCTTTTCCAAAAGCAAAGAATCCTTTCCATTAGGCAGAAGCCTAACTTCAGAGCTTGGGGATATATTACTCATAAAAGCTAATATTTCTCAACGTTGTTCTGTGTGTCAGACTGTGCTCATTATCCTGCAAATACATTTCATTAATCCTCAAAATCATTTATGAGGCTTATACTATTATTATTAATATTTGGGAAACTGAGGCAGAGAAATTAGGCAAATTGTCCATCTTATGAAATCAGATGGAATCTGAGTCCAGCTCTCTCTGGCTCTAGGGCCCATGCTATCAGCCACTGTACTTTCCCCTTTGCTGGAAGGATGTAGACATATTCATACTATTCGGGTTCAAACCAACCTGTCTCCCTAGATGTGTAATGTTTAGCAAGTTATGAACTCTCTCTGTCTAATATCCTTATCTGTCTAATGCAGATATTAAGGTTCATAAGGTTTTACTTAGGTTTGGATGAGATAATATATTTAAAGTACTTAGACCAGAGTCTAGCATATCAACAGCCCACAAACACCCATTATCATGCCACAGAAAATAGGCAATTGTTATCCCAGAATTAGAGGAGAACCCCTGACATCATTAGTATAATAAAATGTTTATTTTCTCATGGAACCATAGGCTTTAGCCATTAAGTAAGTTCAACAAAATTATGACCAAGAAAATAAACTATCTCATCAAAGACAAAAGAAGAAACTTCAAATGCCTTAGTCAACGCATTGTCTAGAAATGACTCAGTACAATCTAATGTTTTTGTTAAAATAGTTGTAAAAAATAAAAAAACCTGATATGCAGCACCCAAAATTAGTTTATAAAGTTGCATTTGGACAAAGGCTCACAGCTTTTGTGGCCCAGGGGAAGAGGTTGGAGGGAGTGATCAGTTATGCCCAGCATGGCAATATAGACAATTAAGAATCAGAAGCTTACTTCGCAGGCTGAGGCAGGAAGATCACAAGTTCAAGGCCCACCTGGGCAACATAGCAAGACCCTGTCTCAAAATAAAATAAACAGGACTGGGAATGTAGTTCAAAGTACAGCATTTGCTTAGCATGTGTGAGACCCTGGGGTCAATCCCCAGTAACCCCTACCCTACTAAAAAGAGAGAGAGAGAGAGAGAGAGAGAAAATAAGAAACTTAATTCCCACTGCTGAAAATAAAGGAAAATGTTCCCCCTCATCCTTTTCTTAGAGCGTTTAGTGGGCCCACCACATTCACTTTTATAATTCAACCAACCACAGATCAAAAATATTCAGAAAAAGAAATTGTACCCGTACTGGACATGTGCCAATTTTTTCTTATTTCCTAAACAATACAGTTTAGCAACTAAAATTTACATAGCATTTACACTGTATTAGGTATTATAAGTAATCTAGAGATGATTTAAAGTTTATTGGAGGATTACAGAGGTTATATGCTGTGCTATTTATTTGCTTATTTAGTTTTGCAGTGATAGAAATTGAACCCAGGGCATCCCAGCTCCATCATTTTATGTAAGGGACCTGAGCATACATAGAGTTTGGTATCCACAGTGGGTCATGGAACTAATCCCTAGGGATACTGAGGGTACAGGTGTTTAAAAAAAAGTTACTGTATTTTGTAAAACTTGTGCTATGGTTTGGATTTTAAATGTCTCCCAAAGGCCTATGTATTAAAGGTTTGGTCCCTAGCCTGTGGCCCCATTGGGAGGTGGTGAAACCTTCAGGATATAAGGCCTAGTGGGAAGAAGTTAGGTCGTTGGGAACATGCCCTTCAAAGGGATATTGGGACCCTGACACCTTCCTGTCTTTCTTTTTTTTTTTTTTTTGCGGTACTAGGGATTGAACCCAGGGGCATTCTACCTCCGAGCTACACCCCTAGTCCTATTTTTTTATTCTTTAGTTTGAAACAGGGTCTCACTAAGTTGTGGAGAGCCTCACTAAGTAGCTGAGGCTAGCCGCGAACCTACGATCCTCCTGTCTCAGCCTCCTAAGAACTGGGATTACAAGTGTGCGCCACCATGCCCAGCTCCCTGTCTTTCTTTTTTACATCATGGATGTCATGAGATGAACAGGCCTTTGCCATGTGCTCCCACCATGACATACTGTGCTGTCTCAGGCCCAAATCAACAGGATCAAGGGAGCATGGACTGAAACCTCTGAAACCGTGAGCCAGAATAAAACTTGACTCCTTTAAGTTGTTTATCTCTGGTATTTTGTCACAGTAACTAAAAGCTGACTAGCACAACTTGTTATTGTAAATTCTTTGTTTCTTTGGGGTATATGTAAATCTCTTTTGAGAAGGCTAAGTAAGCCTCTTGCCAGAAATGTAATCGTCAAGGAAGATAGCAACCTACCTTCCTGTGGGTAGGAGCCTAAATCCCTCACACTGTTTGCCTGGCTCCAAGTTGCCATCTTACCCCCTGTCATAAGTATATGAAATTTATTCTTTTCCTTTGAGTCAACCCAATTAGTTATCACAGATGGTCACTCCAATTACCAAGTGATTTAGGATGAACTATGTGTGACAAGTGTTGCTATCAAATCCTCTTGAGCACCAGTTATTATTTATCACAATAAGATGCATGAGGGTGCTGTATCTGCGTGGCTGGAGAAGGCTGAGCTTTTTTTTCCTGTCTTTGCAATCTCTTTAGCAGATCACCTGTGTGGTTTGATACTCAGTAATAAAACTCTTTCCTTTCTCTTCTGTCTTCCTGGAGAGGTTTTCTGGAGTGGTGGGGATTTTGTTTTTAATTATATTGTCCTGATAGTAGTGAGCTTTGGGCAAATCCCAAGGTACACAGCCCTCAGCCTGGACTGCTGGGTAATGAAAAACCACATCTTCCAGAAATGGCCAGAGGCTTACTTAATATTGTTTTGGAGAGGGAGTAAAGGGACTGACTAGTTTGTTGACTGGAATCTCACTACTGAAGAATATCAGTAAGGCCCACCTGAAAGGGAGAGTTGTGCTTACTTCTGGTGGAAGCACCAGACATGCGCCCAGTGGCATTCTTAAAGGTACAAGTCTGAGTGTGAGAAGGAGCTAAGGTGCATAATGTTCCTCCCTCCGGTTTTTGATCCAGCCTTCACTCCCTGGGCTGTGCATCACAGGGATTGCTCTAGAGTGGCGTTCCAAGGATTCTGTCATGTCTGGGGCTAAAGGGATCCATAGAGAGCCACACTGAGAAGCAAGCAGCCTGATTATTTTGCTCCTGTCATGACTTGCTACAAACTGGCTTTCAGCTAATGAGCAAATAAACTTGCATCAGCTTTTTCCCTTATAATTAGGGGGAATGGTGTAAATTATTTCAAGATCACTGGTAGTTCTAAAATTCTGTGATTTGCAAATAAACTAGATTTGGCAGAATTATTACAGGCCACCTGGAGTGGTACTAAGGAGGTCATTGTGAAATGCTGTTAAGATAAAATAACTGATAGATATGCCTTATCTGTCTCTGGTGTTTGAATACTTCATCTAATTTACACATTTTAGATGATTAGGAAGCTTCGGATTTTCAAAGTTATTTGCATTCATTAATTAACTTTTTGAGTTGGACATGGTGGCGCACACTTGTAACCCCAGTACTTGGGAGGCTGAGACAGGAGGATCGCAGGTTCGCAGCCAGTGTCAGCTACTAAGTGAGGCCCTCCACAACTTAGTGAGACTCTGTTTCAAAATAAACAATAAAAAATAGGGCTGGGGGTATAACTCAGAGGTAGAATGCCCCTGGGTTCAATTCCCAGTTCCGAAAAAAAAATTAACTTTTTGAATGACTTCTGCAATGGAGGTTTACCTTGATCCCATTACATAGGCTTATTTGTTCTCGTTCTATAAAGTCAGGTCTTACATTCTGTTGGAGTTTTACATTCCTTTATCTTTCAGTTTTTAATTTTTATTTATTTATTTTATTTATATATTTCTTTATTTATTTTGCAGTACTAAGTAGCTGAGGCTGGCCGTGAACCCAGATCCTCTGGTCTCAGCCTCCCAAGTACTGGGATTACAAGCGTGTACCACCAGCCCAGCTCAATTTTTTAAATAAATTATGGTCAGCTGGGTGTGGTGGTGCATGCTTATAATCCCAGTACTTGGGAGGCTGAAACAGGAAGACTGCAGGTTCAAGGACAGCCTCAGCAACTTAGCAAGACTCAGCAGTCTAGCGAGACCCTGTTTCAAAACAAAATATAAAATAGGGCTGGGGGTGTTGCTCAGAGGTAGAATGTCCCTGGGTTCAATTCCTAGTACCAATAAATAAATAAATAAATAAATAAATAAATGCCAAATAACCAATTTGATTCAAATAATTCACTGGTGTTTCCAATTAATTCTACTAATTATACATAGATTAATCTCATACATACTGTTATATGCCCACATAAAAGTGAAACAATTGTTTTAGTCAGTTTTTCATCGTTGTGACAAAATACCTGAGATAAACAACATAAAGCAGGAAAGATTTAATTGGGCTCATGGTTCCAAAGGTCCATGATTGGCTGGCTCCATTGCTGTGAGCACATGGTGAAGCAGAGCATTACGGCACAGAGGGCATGGTGGAGCAGAGCTGCCCACCCCATTGTGGCAGAAAGCAGGAGGACAGAGGAGAGAGACAGGGTCCACAGAAAAAATATACCCCCCAAAGGCACACCCCCCAGAGACCTACTTCCTCCAACTGGGCCCCTCCTCCTAACAGCCCATTCAGCTAGGAACTCATTGACTGTAGTCCACTGATTAGGTTGGCTCCTTCATGATCTAATCACTTTCCAAAAGTCCAGCCATGGAAAATTGCTGCATTGGGACCAAGTCTTCAACACATGAGCCTCTGGGGGACATTTCACATCCACACCATAGCAACAAGACACATAGAAGTTAAATTATTTGTTCTAGTAAAATACTCATGGTTACTTACTACCAATCTCCAGAGTTAATTAACACTTCATCTCCCTGTGCTTCTCATTCTTCCACACTCCACTGTCCTTCACCAATCCCCATGACTAAAGGTTGGGAGGAGGAATGGAAGAGGCTCAAGGATTAGTCAAGTTCAACAGTGATGTGCCTGACATGTGTTCTTCTCTGTGATTTGTATTAGAGATACAAATGTTATTTAGACAGTAGGGACATAAAAACAACTTAAGACATGGCCCCTACCTTGAGAGAATGGAAATTAACATTTGTTTTTTACCTACCATACATAGTACCTCATTTAACCCTAACGATAATACTGTAAGGCAGCTATTATTTAATCCTACATGTAGGTAAAAGGATATTGAGCTACTTTTGAAAATTACTCATTATATGATCTTGAAACAATTAAACCCTAGTTCTGTTAAATGTATACTTTAGCTTAACCTTAGTTAGATATTTATGGCAAGATTAATGTAATTTGGTGGAAAGACAAGATAGTTTTTTAAGTGCCCTTAAGATGAAGGAACTAGAGAGAGGAACTAAAGGCATGTAGAAGAAAAAAATAACTAATACAGCAAAACCTAGGGAAAATGAAAAGATGGGTTTATGGACAAATGGAGGAAGTTGTCTAAACTAAAATGTCAAATCATATCTTGAAGTTAGAGATAAGAAAGCAAGGATGAGATGTGGATAAAGATTCTAAAAGAAAAGAAGTCTGAGCTGGGCATGGTGGTGCACACCTGACAAGAGGATCACAGGTTCGAGGCCTGCCTCAGCAATTTAGCAAGACCCTCAGCATCTTAATTTTGAGACCTTGTTTCAAAATATGAAAATAAAATAGGGCTGGGGTTGTGGCTCAGAGGTGGAATGCCCTTGGGTTCAATCCCCAGCACCACAAAATAAATAAATAAGCAAATAAATAAATAAAAACAAGAAAAGAGGTCTGTTTTACTATAGGGACAGAAGCAGAGTAGGGCTAGAAATTATAAGGAAGTGCTTGCATCAATCTCCTTAATAAGATATGATACCATATTCTTAGAAGGCAGGGAAAGGATTACCAGATTTAAAGATCTTGGCAAAGGTGAGAAATAGCCAACTCTTCAGGGTTATAGGGAATGGATTTACTTAAAAGCAGGAAAAGGTTCTGATAAATTTTGGTCTGTAGTTTAACAAATTTTGGAGTTGAGGATTTGCATTAACTCCATATTTTCCAAGATGGGCAGATTTTACCTAGGAGCCTCTGCAGAGGAGGTTTTTGTAGGATTGACTTGTGGTTGTGGGTTTGTTAGGGTTGATACGTAAGTGAGCTACAGTGCTGAGAGTGAGAGCTAAGAGGTCTGAGAGTAGAAGTATATCTGAGAGTAATATCTCAGTACTGAGAACTCAGTTGAGAGTAAAAATAATCAAGCTATAGATCCTGGTGTCCTGCCTGGATAGGCAGATAGATCAATGGAGACTGACAACCTGAGTAACATGGAGGAATCACCTGGCTAGATCCCTGGATGAGGCTAAATTGCAGATATAATGAGAGTAAGCACAAAAGCTAGAAGGCCAAGCAGCTCCAGTCTGGAAGTAGAATAATCATAGCAGAGAAGATTCTGGTGATGTGAAGGTCTAGAGTGTGGCCATGCAAGAGGGTAGTGTATGTGTGGAGATGAAAGTCACAGGAGTGAGCTCGGCATGGTGGCACATACCTGTAATCCCAGTACTTGGGAGGCTGAGACAGGAGGATTGCAGGTTTGAGGCCAGCCTCAGCAACTTAGTGAGACCCTCAGCAACTTAGCGAGATTCTGTTTCAAAATAAAGAATAAAATAGGATTGGGGATATAGCTCAGAGTTAGAATGCCCCTGGGGACAATCCTCAGTACCAAAAAAAAAAAAACCAACTTATATAGGAGCTGAGAAAGCCAAAAGAATGTGAGCCTAGTGTGTAGAAAGTGAGTTGAATGGGTTTTCCAGAATATCTTACAGTTCTTTGAGAAAGCTGGAAGGAGTTGGTATAGAAAAAAAAAATCTCATATAGATGACAATGTCTTCAGTGAATGTGAGCAGGTGACATGGGCATACATGTGATAGGTAATACTAAAAGGAAGTATATGGGATAGGTAGTCATATGAAATGATTCTGACCTAGCAGACATTTTGCAAGTGGAAACAAGCAGGAAATGGAAAGTGAGGGCTTAGGGGGGGGGGATACTAGTGACCCATAGAAACAGTGGAAATCTCAGGAATAGAGTGGCAACTAGAGCTCCTGACCCAGAGAGAGCTTTAACAAAGGTTAATAAAATATGGCATCCCTGGAGGGAAGAAAAAAGCTAGCCAACAGGATGCTCAATCTATAGAATGAAAATGGATAGGTGACACAAGGGAGAGGGCAGCAGCCTCAGTAAAAATGTCAGTCTCTTACCCAATGCCCTAACTTGAGCCAATTTACCAACCCAGAACTCATTGACTGAAGGAGAGGCCCTACAATACCACAATGAGAATATATGGTAAAGACTTCCTCTGCTCCCACCCCATTCCCATTCCTTCCCCAAAGGGACCTATAGCCACTCACTTGGGAAATCATGAGCTGATCAAAAGACACTGCCTAAACATTTTGAGGGTTTTTGTACATCATCATTAGTGTTACCTGTATTAATCAGTTTTGCATCACTATAATGAAATATGTAACAATGGCTACCTAGGAAATAAAGAGAGATATATTTGGGCTCACAGTTCTGGAGGTCCAAGTCCAAGACCAAGTGGCCCCCTGATTTTGGCCTCTGTTGAGGGTGACACATCATGGTGGGAACACATGTTAGAGAAATTTCTCATCTCTTGAGCCAGGAAAGAGAGAAAAAGAGAGGGAGAGAGATATTAAAAAAGAGGAAGAAACGGGGGTCCCACAATCCCTGTGGAATGCATGCCCCCAATGAGCTAAGGACCTCTCACTAGGGCTCACCTCTTAAAAGCCCATATCAACACCCAGTATCACCACCCTAGGGACCAAGTCTTTACACATGGGTAAGACACTCATCAAGCCATGGCAATATTTATGACTCTAAAATATCATTATGGTCCCCAATTAGAGTAGAGGTATACAGAAGCAAGATAGTTACTGAAGTCCCTGCCCAGGTCTGGCATATAGTGGGTCCACTGAGCACATTAACTACCCAATGGTCATTTTCCAAGTTCCCAAATGCATAACTGAAATGGACTAATTAGTAAACACCCACATCAGTTCCTTGACCTATGAAGTAAGAACTGTCAAAGTAGTCAACAGGGAGCCTCTAAAATTGCACAGTCAAGATAGTAAATAAAAATAATATAAATATGTGTTATAAGGAATAGTTTTCTCTAGTAAATAATTAACAAACACAAAAAATATATAGGGGAATGGTAGCTATTAGTGCCTTATTTTGTTTCCCTTAATATTTCCACTTAATTCAACATACTTGTCCTACAAAAGCCCAACTATTTTTAGAGAAAAGTAACTGCTTCAACTTGATCAAGTAATAATCCCAATTAGAGCTGCTGTACCAGATGTGAAATCTTACAGGAACTGAGCAACATGACTTCAGGTAACTGGCTTGAGGCGGTTGGTATGCTGAATGTTTTTCCCCCCAACTTTATCAGAAAGTACAGTCAGAAAGTGTTCACATTTGATTGGGAAAATAACTCCAATAATATCTCTAGATACACATCCATATGTCTGTTCATGTTACATATTTGAACCTACACTGAATTCTGTGAATATGTGCTAATTTCAAATAATACAAAATAGTTATAAAAATCTGAAATGCTCCCAAACTGAAACTTTCTGACATGAAGTCACAGGTGAAGATTCCATACCATGAAACTTAATTTCAGGCAGAAAACTATTTAAGCTAAGGGTATAACTCAGTGGTAGATCATGTGCTCAGCATATGGAAGGCCCTGGGTTCAATCCCCAGCACCAAAATAATAATTATGATAGAATTAAAATTAAAATACTGTATAAAATTATCTCCAGGCTATGTATATAATGTGTATATGAAATATAAAGGAATTTCATATTTAGAATTGAGTACCATCCCCAGATATCTCATTATGTATATGAAAATGTCCCCCCCAAAAAATCTGAAACATTTTTGTCAATAGTGTTTTGTAGTCAATAATGTTTTATATCACATCTTTTGATAGACTTATCACTAAGTATTTGATGATTTGGGGTGCCATTATAATTACCTATTTTATGTATGCCATTTCTATTTCTGGAATAAAAGTATAGAATTAAATTTTGTGTCTAGACATTGTACCCAATGACCTTATTAAATTCAATTACTAATTTAAATAGCTTGCCAACAGATTCTAATTTTCAGTGTATACAACCATGACATTTGTGAATGACAGTGTTATTTCTTCCTTTCCAGTGTGCATGTATTATTTCTTTTTCTCCTTTATTGTTGGCAAGAACATCCAATACAATGCTGAAAATATGTCGTAAGAACAGATATGCTCTTATTTCATTCCTGATGTCAGGAGGAAATACTCAGTAATTACCTTAAGTATAATGTAAGCTATAGTTGTTGTTTGTTTTAGGTAGAGTCCTTTATCAGATAAAAAGTGTTCCTTCTATTGCTATTGTGTGTGTGTGTGTGTGTGTGTGTGTGTGTGTGTGTGTGTGTGTTTGTGTGTGATGTGTGTGTGTTACTGGAGATTGAACCCAGGGGCATTACACCTCTAAGCGACACCCCCAGCCCTCTTTTTTATTTTGAAACAGGGTCTCGCTAAGTTGAGAGCCTCACTAAATTGCTGAGGCTAGCTTCAAACCTGCAACCCTCCTGTCTCAGCCTCCAAAGTACTGGGATTACAAGTGTGCGCCACCATGCCCCAGCTCTTCTATTGCTATTTTTCAGAGAGCTTTTTATCATGAATGGGTGTTGAATTTTACCAAACGCTTTTTTGCAACTATTAAGATGATCATATGATTTTTCTCTTTAAAAAATTATTCTGGCTGTGCATGGTGGTGCACGCTTATAATCCCAGTACTTGGGAGGCTGAGACTGGAGGATCCGGGTTCACGGCCAGCCTCAGCTACTTAGTGAGGCCTCCACAACTGAGTGAGACCCTGTTTCAAAATAAAGAATAAAAAATAGGGCAGGGGGTGTGGCTTGGAGGTAGAATGCCCCTGGGTTCAATCCCCAGTACCGCAAAAAAAAAAAATTATTCTGGTGTATTACATTGATCCCCCACCCATGCTGAAGTTAACCCACTTTTGTTTTTAGAATATACCCCACTTGGTCATCAGTCATGATTATTCTTTTTAAATAACACTTGATTCAATTTGCTAATCTTGTGTTAGGATTTCTGCATCTATGTTGGTAACAGAGACTGGTAAATCAGACTTTCAAAGATATATATATATATCTTTGAAATTAAATATATTTATATTTATATATATATATTTATATATATGGGGTTTTTTCCCTATTACAGACTGCTTTTGTTAAACAGAAATTATCCGATCAGAAGTGTGGTTTCGGAGCCCGGCGTGGTAAGGCACCTTGTAATCCCAGTACTTGGGAGGCTGAGACAGGAGGATCGCCGGTTCGAGACCAACCTCAGCAACTTAGTGAGGCCTTGTTTCAAAATAAAAGAATAAAATAGGGCTGGCGGTGTAGCTCGGAGGTAGAATGCCCCTGGGTTCCATCCCCAGTACCCCCCTCACACACACACACACACACACACACACACACACACACACGTGTGCTTTCGGGAGTCTGCTTGGTAGTGTGCAGGCAGCGTGTGTGAGTGAGGTGAGGGGTTGCTGGAGTGTTCAGAGCCCAGGAGGAAATGGAAAGTAGTCGTCTGTCCAGTACATAGCATGTGGTTAGATGAAAGTGTGACCTGGTGAAATAGAGACGTTAGGAGAAACTGAATTTAACTTGGGAAACATTAAATGTAATGAATTGACTTTAAGGTGAAACCCTTACCTATCATTAACAGCATCATTAGGACCGTTAAAACGAATGACCCAAACTTAAGACATTGCAAATGCATGGAACTACGTACCGGGTCAGTAATTTAATGCACTTAATTGGAAACTTTACTCACATTGCTTTGAAGCTAATTTTTTAAAATTCTCTTCACAATCAGAAAAAGCAGGTAAGTCGGAATCCCTCGGTCATACCCTTTTAAAACAGCACCCTGGAATCCCTACGCACCGCTCCTTTCCTGAACACCAGGTGGCGGCCAGGCGCCGACCTCGCCTTCCCGCCGCGGCCTCGTTCCCTACGGCGCTTGCGCGGCTCCTGGGCGCGCGCACGTCCGGCCCCGCGCACTGCGGGCGTCGTGGCCGCGCGCACGCGTGTCAGCGACTGCTCCTCGGTTCCACGTCGCCCGGGTCCTGAGGAGCCGGACCCATGTGGAAACTGCTGCCCGCCGCGGGCCGGGCCCCAGGTAAGGGCGGAATGGAGACGCCGCGGGCCGGTCTCCCCGGGAGCGGCGGCCGCGGGGCCTGCGAGCGGCGCTTCCGGTCCGTGCTCGCCGTCTTCCGGCGCCGCGTCCCCCCGGCGTGTGGCGTGTGGGCGCCGCGGGTTCCTCCTGGGCAGCGGGGGCGGGAGCCGGGCGTGGCCGCGGCGACTGCGGGCGCCCCTCTTGCGGTCCGCCGCCACGCTGCGACCCGCCCGGCGGGACGCGCAGTCCCCGGTCACCGACCTGGCGGACCTCTGCTATTTTAAACTTGAGGGGAGCGGCCGCGGGAAGTTACTCACAGGCCGGACCACCGGGTGGCAGTCAGGGGCCTGTCGTGTATTTTTGTGAAGAGCCACATGACATCCGCCGGAAAGCTCACTTTGAGACCCTTTTCCAGTAATATCAGCACACTGGGAATAGTTGACCCCTCACACTCACACACACACCCTTTCTGCACTTCCAGCAGTAGAAAGTGATCGTTATTTTTAGCTGATACTGGGTTAAGCAGGTGCCTATGATTGGGTCTTGTCCGCAGGAAGTTTACATAATGTTTGGAAAGAAGATCAATAAAGAGACTAAATTGGCTGACAGTGTAAGGGAATATATGCTACATTTACAAAGGGAGTAAATGCCACAAAGATGCAAGGAAAGGCATCCCTCTGGCCTGGATTACTGCAAAGGTAGAACACAAGTTTTTTGTTGGTGGGCAAATAGGATTCAGTTCATTTCAAGAAATAGTGGCCTGAGTCTGGCTCTCACGTTTCCTGAGGGTTTAAGAAAAACTTCATATACCCCAGCACAGTGCATTCCTTTAATCTCAGCTATTCAGGAAGCTGAAGCAACTTGGCAAGCCTGGGCAACTTAGCGAGACCCTGTCTCAAAATAAGAAGGGCCAGGCGTGGTGGCGCACTCTTGTAATCCCAGTACTTGGGAGGCTGAGACTGGAGGATCTGGGTTCGCGGCCAGCCTCAGCTACTTAGTGAGGCCCTCAACTTAGTGAGACCCTGTTTCAAAATAAAGAATAAAAAATAGGGCTGGGGGTGTAGCTTGGAGGTAGAATGTCCCTGGGTTCAATTCCCGGTACCCTCCACCCCCCCAAATAAGCGTTGGGAGGTAGGTAGGTCAGTAGGTCAGTGGTACATGCCTAGCATGTGCGCTTCGCTGGGTTCAATTTTTAGCACCATGGGGGGGGGGGACTCCAAACAAATTAAATTGGTCAGAGTTTGAGAAAAGAAGGATTCACGAATCAAGCATAACCCTGAACCAATAGAGGTTCAGAGAATTCTACCCAGCAACTTGATCAGGCAATATTTATGGACAGAAAAAGGACATGTACAGGAAGAGCTTGGTTAGTTTTCATCTCAGCATTTGCCTTATTGGAGCATAGTGTGATGAGGTGTTTACAGTATATGGCCATGGTCTGATCAGTTGGCCAGCAGCTTGTGATTGACTGATATTCTAAAGTTTGGTTGTAGTTCACCACTTACTGATATTCTTAAGTTAGGTTGTAGTTAACTACTTAGGGAGGCAGCTTTAAGCCTCATTTAACAGTTGGTAGCAGAAGAAATACGCCTCTAGCACCAATGGCTGGGATTCTTAACTTTAGAAGAGTCATAGCCGGGCGTGGTGGTGCACGCTTGTAATCCCAGTACTTTGGGAGGCAGAGACCGGAGGATCTGGGTTCGCGGCCAGCCTCAGCTCTCTCGCTCTCTCTCTCCCTGTCTCTCTCTCTCTCTCTTTCTCTCCCTCTCCTTAGCGAGGCCCTTCGTGAGACCCGGTTTCAAAATAAAGTATAAAAAATAGGGCCAGGGGCGTAGCGCGGAGGTAGAACGCTCCTGCGTTCTGGTACCGCAAAAAAAAAAAAGTCATAAACTCTTTTCAGAATCCCATGAAAGCTATGGACCAGTCTCCTAATCCCTTTGGGTTGTGAGGTACACCAGCCCAAAGTTTTTCCCATGAAACTGTCCTGGTTAAGAGTCTCTAAACAATCCAAACTGCTTAAAATGGATTTGGGGGTTGTCTCGGGCTTCTCTCCAACTTGTCTAGTTCATCTGCTTTAGTCACCCTACCATTTTGGTAATGGAATCCCATGCTCCGAGACTAAACTCCACCTATGTGCTGTTACTCCAACAATTGGTGATTTATAGCATGTCTTTAATAATCATTTCCCACTGATTTAAAATGCTAACTTTAACATAAAAACAAAATTCTCCAAAATATGCACTTGGCATTGATCTGGGCTTTATTGCATTGATGTATATTGTTTACTCGTGGTCCATACCTTTTATTTGTTCTACTTATTGTTTTATTATAATTATTCAGTGGTATTAGTTTACAAATTAATGGATTTCACTGTAGCCTTTCCATAGGTATATTTATCATGCTTTAATCTCATTACCCTCCATAGTACCCACTCTTCCCTCCCATCTCCTTCTCTGATAGGCTGTCTTCTATTTTTAGAATTTTTTTCTTTTTTAGGTTCAATATGTGAGAGAAAACATATAATACTTACCTTTCTGTGTCTGGCTAATTTTTCGTAATATGATAACCTCCAGTTCCACCCATTTTCTTGCAGATGACCTGATTTCATTCTTCTTTATGGTGAATGAAACTATATTGTGTGTGGGGGGTATATACATATGGTATATACCATATATGATGTATTATATATAGGTGCATTATATATATATATATAAGTATATATATATATATATATATGCATTGTAATTATCATAATAAGGTTCAGACTGATAGAAACATACATGCACACAGCACTTGGTGTATTTCCCTCCAGATCCCATTCTACTCCCTCCCTCTCCCCATGTATAATATTAAAATCAGTATTGATAACTTAATGAAGGAAACAGTTCAAATAATCCTATGTTCATATATGAAGTTACCCTACTTTTTTAATCCATTCATCTGTGGACAGACACCTAGCTGACACTGTATCTTGACTATTGTGAATAGCCCCTCAATAAACATGGGTATGTAGATATCTCTTTTGTATGCTCACTTCACCAGTAGTGGTATAGCTGGATCGTGACTACCATATCTTTTAATTTCTATAGCATTATGACATATTTTGCCATCTGATAGGGTAAGTTTCTGTAGTATTCAGAATTTTCCTGTCTACTTTTTACACATATTTTCCCAATGAATTTTTAATCTATTTAATCATATTCTAAACATAGTATTGTGATTTTGTTTGGTAATACATTAAACTTATAAGTTTAATGTATTACCAAACAAATTTCTTAAATTTCTTTAAATTTCTTAAATTTTCAAAATTCTTAAATTTCTTATTAATTTGCAAGAGCTATGTGCATGTATGTTAACACCAAACTGATACTCATTGTGATGTGAGACTACAATGCACCAATAAAAACATGTAAAAAAAAAAGTTAATTTGGGGGAGTATTGACTTCTTTCAATATTGTTTTCCATTTATAAAAATGGAAGGATAGCAACAAAAAAAGAGAATGAAATTAAGAAAAATGGGATAGCCTTCCATCTATTTAGGACATCTTTTGTATTCTTCAATTAGGCTTTAATAGAAGACACAAACACACACACACACACGTATGTTTAATTAACATTAACAAAAGTTTTATTTAAATATTTGTTATATCTACATCTTATATAGCATACACATATACATATATGTATGTATAGATGTGTGTATCTTCAACTTTTTAAGTTTTTTTTTTTTGCTTTCTCTTAGGAGAACCATACAGACTTTTGACTGGTATTGAGTACATTGTTGGAAGGAAAAACTGTGCTATTCTAATTGAAGATGATCAGTCAATCAGTCGGAATCATGCCATGTTAACAGTTAACTTTTCTGTAACCAACCTGGTAGGTTACTAATTTGGTTTCACTAGCTTGCAGTAAGAGGGTTGAAATCACAAAATAGTATCTTGATGTGTATGTGAGAGTTCATAAGACCTTTCAGTTCATAACACTGTTTAAATTTTGTCTTTAATGTTATTAACAAAATTAAATACTTTAATTGGGACTCTGGGTGTGGCTCAGTGGAAGAATGCTTGTCTAGCCTACATGAGGCCCTGTATTCATATGCCAGAACTCTAACCTGTTTTTACAATGTGATTTCAATAATGTAAAAAGAAAAAAAAAGGTTCTAGGAATGAAACTGATATGTTATACATGAAACAGACCATTCCCAAAGCAAAAAAAAAAAAAATTCTTAAATGTTTGAAATTGAGGGATCAGGAAGATTCTGTAATTTAAGATTATCAGTATAATTTCAATGAGTTATAAAAATAAGGAAAATATGTCTTCTAAAAAGGGTAATCCTAGGACTAAGAAAATTCCTTAAGGAAATTATTAATTGCTAGTTGAATAATCATTCCCTGAAGGTAACCTTAAACTATAACTATTATATACTTATATTTTCCTTATTCAAAAAGTTACCAATTGTTTGAAATATTTTCCCCTGGAAATTGTATTATTTAATGGTAAAAAGACTAAACTAATTGTTAATTTTTCAGAGTCAAACAGATGAAATTCCTATATTAACAATAAAAGATAATTCTAAGTATGGTACCTTTGTTAATGAAGAAAAAATGCAGAATGGCAGTTCCCGAACTTTGGAGACAGGGGATAGAGTTACCTTTGGAGTGTTTGAAAGTAAATTCAGGTAAGAAGTGTTAAATTGATACTAAAATGGACAGTTTTATTTCACACCAATCAAATTCTAAAGGAAAAGAATATTTATGGATAATGAATTGAAAACAATATATCAGTATGATTTAGTTCCTAGCACAGTAGTGAACTTCATGCCCCACGTGGTTAGTGCATTTGTCAATCACAGAGAGTGAATGTCAGTTTGTGTTGGCCCTGAGAACTGCAATGTGACTTCATTTGCTTGATTCCTCATAGGTGAAAGTGTAGTGTTAACTTCGATCATTGTTTTTTATTCATTGGGACTCAAGATTTAGGAAGTGATAATTTCATAGGTTAGAAAGTTTAAAAATACATAAAAATTAAAATAACTCTGATATGAGCTTAAAGTTTTAAAGTACTAAAAGTTGCCTTGTCTGTGACTATGATAAAATAACATTAACTTATTTCTACTTACAGAGTAGAATATGAGCCTTTGGTTGCCTGCTCTTCTTGTTTAGATGTCTCTGGGAAAACTGCTTTAAATCAAGCTATCCTGCAACTTGGAGGACTTACTGTAAACAACTGGACAGAAGAATGTACTCATCTTGTCATGATATCAGTTAAAGTTACCATTAAAGTAGGTTGAATGTCTTTTTATGTTAAAATAAGCTCTGAAAACCTAAGCTTACTTACCCACTAAACACATGTTAAAATTTTTTTTACTTGGAAACTTTCAGAACTGTTACTCAGATTTATGTGTGTCTACCCCCCTGCCTTTATTTAGGCTCAAATGGCTTTTCAGATAACTTGTTTATTATTTGAGATAAGCAAAAGCACATAAAATTCTATGTCAAATTTTGATTTAGCATTTTCAAAAAGGACTTATGGTATTGTTTTACTATGAAGTTTATTAGAGCACATGGTTTGTGTTCTCAGTCTAAAAGCAGAGATTAGAGATAACTCCCTGCCATTCTTCAAAGTTAGCAACTCATGTCCCTTCTGTCAAGTTGTCTGCCTCCAATTTCTATTTATTTATTTATTTTTTTTTTTTTTTTTTGCGGTACTGGGGATTGAATGTGGGGGCATTCTACCTCCGTGCTACGCCCCCGGCCCTATTTTTTATACTTTATTTTGAAACCGGGTCTCACGAAGTTGCGGAGGGCCTCACTAAGGATAGAGAGAGAAAGAGAGAGAGAGAGAGAGAGAGAGAGAGAGGGAGGGAGGGAGAGACAGAGACAGAGCTGAGGCTGGCCGCAAACCCGGATCCTCCGGTCTCCGCCTCCCAAAGTACTGGGATTACAAGTGTGTACCACCACGCCCGGCTTCCTCTGATTTCTAGTATCACTTCATGATTGCATGCTCTCTTACTTAGTATTTATTTGATTGACGGTCCTAATCACAGACATTTAAGTTCTTTTAGTTTAGTATTAATTTAATGAGTCTTCACAGCCTAAGATTTGTAGATATGTACCTTTAGAAGATGCAGATAATGTATTAAAATAGGTATATGGAATTGTTTTAGGTTAATATCTGTAGAGATGATTAAAAAATCCTTTAGTATTTAATATAATTAATAAAATTAGAATATCTGTATTATAGTAAAGAGGTGTCAGAGGGAAAGGCTTGCTGCTCATATTGAACCTCAGGTTAAACTTGTACCTTGGTGCGGGCACCTCTGATTAAGGATTTTTTTCATCTTTGCAAGTTTAAGAAGTAACTTCAGCCCAGCATGGTGGTGCACGCTTATAATCCCAGTACTTAGGAGGCTGAGACAGGAGGATCACAGGTTCACAGCCAGCCTTAGCTAGTGAGGCCTTCCGCAACTTAGTGAGACCCCGTTTCAAAATAAAGAATAAAAACTAGTGCTGGGGGTGTAGCTTGGAGGTAGAATGCCCCTGGGTTCAACCCACAGTACCACACAAAAAAAAGGTAGAAATAACTTCATATTAAGTACTTAAGAAATGGAGTGGATAATCATACGCTTTCTTGGTAGATGTGAAATAAGATCAAAGGCAGTTAGACTGGCTTGAGAGATTTTACGGAGTCTGTGACAGACCTGGACATCATTGCAGTGTCTGGGACGCTAATGGCCATCTTGTAAATCTCTCCAGTAGAGACACTGACATGGTTTGCAGGATTTTTTAAATATTTTTCAACTTTTTCATTCTTTCTCATCAATCGTCTGCCAAAAAGAAGACCTTGTTATTGTGTTATTTTTTGGTAAATTTTCCAAAAGTATAAATTTTTATGTTTTTAAAATCATGGAATATTAGAACCAAAAGAGAACTTAAAGAACAAACTGAGATATGGGACATTTAAACAATTTTCCCAGATTCACATGTGTTATTATTTACTCAGTCCACTGTCAAAGATTGCACATTACTGCTTCATTCTGTAAGGTAATTATTTCGATCACATTGGAGGTTGGGATACACCCTAAATAATGTCCTTTGTTATTAAAAGCATCCTTACAAAATCTTTAGTTGGATTATTTCCTAGAATTATGCCCAGTCTTCTCTATTTTCATTTCCATTGCCCACAGCAATATTTTCTAATCTTTTCAGATTTTGTGGATTCACCTTATTTGAGGCTTGTAGCTTCTTTTCATGTTAAAGTTTCTTTTTTTTCCTCCCTTATCTATATGTACTTATTTTGAGTTTTACCAAACCCCAAACAGGTACTCAATTACTTTCTCGAAAATGTTTATTCTATAGTTATAATCTTCTTGGAAGTCAGGCTGAAAAGATCTTCTATTTAATGTTTATTTCTTAATATTATATTTTCTTTAGCAGATATGTTACATTTCCTCAGTTTTGTGAGATACTTTTAACATTTTAATGTTTTTAAAATTGGAATGCATTTGGGTGTGGTGGCACATGCCTGTAATCCCAGTACTTGGGAGACTGAGACACAGGAGGATCACAGGTTTGAGACCAGCCTTAGCAACTTAGCAAGACCCTGTTTCAAAATAAAAAAATAAAAAGGGCTAGAGGTATAGCTTAGAAGTAGAATGCCCCTGAGTTCAATCCCTGGTATCAGGAAAGAAAAATAAAAAGAATTGGAATGCATTTAAATTTGTGATTGGTGGTTTCTTAAATTTGAATGGTTAGGGATTTGTGTTGTAA
>PVJS01008525.1:20526-52943 GCA_004027185.1 Glis glis
CAAAAAAAAAAAAAAAAAAAACCTAGTAGTGTGAGTATGTATATTTACACGTTTTCTTCATTTTAGACAATATGTGCACTCCTTTGTGGACGTCCAATTGTAAAGCCAGAATATTTTACTGAATTTCTCAAAGCAGTTCAATCCAAGAAACAGCCTCCACAAATTGAAAGGTATATTATGTATTTCAAATATAACAAGATAGACATAAAATAGCACTGATTTTATTTAGAGTAATTCCCTCTTTCATGATTATTTCAAGATTTAAGAGTTGCTGTCATGGTTCAGTGTTGTTAATGGGAGTTCTTTTTAGCATGTAAGGAAAGGATTCCCCAAATTCCTTGTTGGTTGTTTCTTATCTCTACGAAGCAAATGTTAAATAAGTGCTAATATTTAAAGAAAAAATCCAGATTTTCACGTTTGTTTAACCTGGGTCTGTTTTTGACTGTAGGTTCACCATGATTTCCTTTTGGCGTCAACTTCTGCCTGTATTAACATACATAACTACAATAAAACATTTCTACTATAAGATTGCTGAATAACTCCTAATTCACTGTTAACCAGGGAAGCTTATTATATTAGCCCATATTTATCATGGCAATTGATAATCAAGTTTTTAATATTATTTTAAAATAGCTAGTCATTTGCTTAAATAAATTCCGATACCTATCTGGATCTACTTTATATGCTAGTTGAAGACTTATTTGACTGAGTACTCAGTTATTAATAGAAGAAAGATTTGATTTTTAAACATTTCCTAGTTATAGAAATGAGTTACAAAAGAGGAAATAAACCATAGTGGTACTTTTGATTACATAAGTACCGCTTCTTATAATTTTGATAAAACATGATAACTAATCCTAGATTTAAATTGGGAGGCAAAGTATAATATTTTATATTATAAAGAAAAAGTGCAGTCCTATTTAGTTATGTATGCATCTTTGCACTGTCATCAAGAAACAGGGTAACACAAGAGTTACAGCTTCATGTACCTGATGTGATTTGTGATACCTCATTTTCATAAACCATCCTCAAGGTACTAGTATAGTTGAAGTCGTTTTTAGACTACTCCATCTGAAAGGAATGTTTCATTTTTATTGTCTGTACTCTAATAGGGGAAATTTACTAAAATATCCTGTGTCTGGACGTAAGGAAATTATCCCTTAGAAAAGAAGCCGTTGCCTTTTAACTTTTACAAAGTCTCTCATATTGTGGAACGCTCTCTCAATTACTTTATTTCAAATAAATATCGTTTTAGAAAGACACTGTTCGGAGAATCCTCCATGGGTCTCTTGCATTCATACACTACCTGCTGAATATGCGAAGAATACATGAACCTGACAGCCCTTTACACAGACTACTTCTCAGTTATGTTTGCAGTAAGAAACCTTGAGAGATGATGTCTCTCTTTTAGGACAGAGCAGGCTTGCTTTAAGCTAGTTATAAAAATGGTAAAAAAAAATGGTGGGTTTCCAAGTTCAGTGTTCCTCTCTGCTATAGCAAAAACCACAGTCAGGTACCTTGTATGTTTTCCCTATGGAACCTGGCCAGTAGGAGGCCTGCCACAACCAACCTTCCTTTTTTTTTTCCTTGTAGTACTGGGAATTGAACCTGGGGCATTCTGTTTCTGAGCTACACTCCCAGCCCTTTTAATGTTTTGTTTTGAAACAGCATCTCACTAGTTTGCTGAGAGTCTCTGCTAAGTTGAGGCTGGCCTTGAACCTGCTGTCCTCCTGTCTCAGCATCTCAAGTACTGGGATTACAGGTTTGCACCACCATGCCTGGCTCGCAACCAGCCTTTCAATCTTTTCTAATTCATGTAACTTATTTGATTCATATATCTTTAATATTTATCTTGTTATGATTGTCTACCTTGGATTGTTTTGAGAAGACAAAGACCAGTTCTGCTATAATATGTGTCATCTGTCACCATATTTCTAGAAAAGGCAAGTAGATGATTTTTGTCATTTTGTTCCAGATAGAATTTTTAATTTTTTTGTTTGTTTGTTTTTGCAGTACTGGGGATTGAACCCAGGGGCATTCTACCTCCAAGCTACACCCCGAGTCCTATTTTTTATTCTTTATTCTGAAACAGGGTCTCACTCTGTTGCAGAGGGCCTCACTAAGTAGCTGAGGCTGGCCACGAACCCGGATCCTCCAGTCTCAGCCTCCCAAGTACTGGGATTACAAGTGTGTGCCACCATGCCTGGCTAGAATTCTTAATTTTTAAAAAATATTCAATGGTATTATGGAAAGTAAGCCTTTATAGTATCAGATAGTTACTTCACTTATGGATTTAATAATAAACATAGAGTAGTATATAATTAGAGTATACTTTAATTGCTTTTACAGATTTTACCCACCTATTGATGAACCAACAATTGGAAGTAAAAATATTGATCTGTCAGGACGACAGGAAAGAAAACAAATCTTCAAAGGGAAAACATTTGTATTTTTAAATGCGAAACAGGTAATGCTCTAAGCTAATTTTTCCTAAATAAAACATTATGAACTAGGTTACATTAATACTCTTACAAATAGTTATTGAAGCATTGCATTTTGGGACTTCATGTAGCTATATGAAGTAAAATAAAAACTGCCCAAGACACCAGAACCTATCAAGTTATCATGTATATGATTACATTATTTCTTAGTATTGGTTAATTGGCCTATTAAGTTTATATAAACTACCTGGGAAAGCCAGAAAACTTTAACTCTTAACTTATGTATTTAGTAAACATCCTATGGAATGTTTTCTGCATGCCTAAATGGGAATTCCAAGAGTTTATGTGGTAGTGAAAAAATCATGCAGATATGGTAGAGGACTGTGTGGTAAGTGTGACAAGGAAGTGCAGGCGAGGTAACAATTCAAGGGCTGCAGAGACACCTGCTGAACTAGTGATCTTCTCCAAGTGGAAGCTCAGATTGCCTCCTCAGGAAGTAGAGCGAATTCTGCTTCTGCTTTTAACTGCCAAATCAAATTCTTATATGATAAGAATGTACTCAAAAACTAATTGTGGCTATTAGATTATTTTTTTAAATATTTCTTTCCTTTTTTAGCATAAGAAATTAAGTTCAGCAGTTGTTTTTGGAGGTGGAGAAGCTAGGTTGATAACAGAAGAAAATGAAGAAGAAGATAGTTTCTTTTTAGCTCCTGGAACTTGTGTTGTTGATATAGGAATAACAAATACACAGATCTTAATTCCTGACTCTCAGAAAAAATGGGTTCATTCAATTCTGGATATGCTCCAAAGGTACATAAAATGTTTATGTAACCAATCTTTGTAACTAATTTTTATAGTATAACTTATAGTTTCAAAAATGTTAGTAGGATAATAAAATGTCTGTTTTAAATTGCCTGAATTACAGGTAGATATATGTGAGCACTTGATTATAATGCTTTTGAAAATCTTAATTTTCAGTGTAATACTGTTATAGTTGTACATATAGTTGAGTCCTATTTAAGTAAATCAGTACACACACAAAAAATTAAGTATTTTAAACTTGTACAGCCACTTAAAACACCTTTACAATGAGTATTAAAGGGTATTTTGTAGCATTTTTTAAATTTTGAGGTTTAATTTCTGCATAGCATTATTTTTTTTTTTTGGCGGTACCGGGGATTGAACCCAGGGGTGTTCTACCTCCGCACTACACCCCTGGCCCTATTTTTTATACTTTATTTTGAAACCAGGTCTCACCAAGTTGCGGAGGGCCTCACTAAGTAGAGAGAGAGAGAGACAGGGAGAGAGAGAGAGAGAAAGAGCTGAGGCTGGCCGCGAACCCGGATCCTCCGGTCTCCGCCTCCCAAAATACTGGGATTACAAGCGTGCGCCACCACGCCCGGCCTTGCATAGCATTATTTTAAAGATGTTTTAAATATTCCATAATTTATAAAAATCAGTCATTCATATTACAGAATAGCATAAAATAAATTCACCAGAAGATTACTTTACTAAGATTGTTCAATATATCTAAATTTGATAAAATGACTTGATTTACTAAACTTATACACATGTATAGACATAGCTTATGTATAATAATGTGTAGATATGTATAGTTATATCTATATATCTATATATGTATAGATAAAGCTTATGGATAGTTATTTGTACTTCTCTTCCCTCATCTCTCTGTTAAGTTTTATGTTAGAATCACTGTAATCACAGACTTTTTTTAATTAAAATATCTTATTATTTCATCTGGGTATTAGTGTTTTCTTATTCTGAAAATTATAGAATTTTAGAACTGGAAAGATCCATATTTTTTTACTCTAGCCTGTTTTGTTTTTGTGGTTGTGGGGATTAAACCCAGGGTCATTCTACCTCCTCCAAACTAAACCTCCAGCCTTATTTTCTTTTTTATTTGGCAACAGAGCCTCACTAAGTTGCTAAGGCTGGCTTTGAACCTGCAATCCTCCTATCTCAGCCTCCCAAATATTGGGATTACAGGTGTGTACCACCACATCAGGCTTCTAGCCCCTTCTTTTACAAAGTTAACTGAGTTACTAAAAGGTGGTGGACTTACCCAATGTAACATTTCCCAGAGTATTTGTTTTTTGTTTCGTTTTGTTTTGTTTTTAAGTGGTACTGGGGATTGAACCCTGGGACATTCTACCTCTAAGCTACATACCCAGCCTAATTTTTTTTTTATCTCATTAAGTTGTGGAGGGCCTCACTAAGTTGCTGAGGTTAGTTGATAACCTGTGGTCTTCCTTTCTAAGCCTCCCAAGTACTGGGATTACAAGCGTGTGCCACTACACCCAGCTTCCATGTCTTTCAAATTTGGTCCACACCATACAATTCTGATATCTCTTTGGGAAGAATGAAAGGTTGATAAAGCTTAATATCATTTTAATAAATGTTATAGTTTTAATATATTTAATATGTACTGTTTTATTCTAATAGGCAGGGTCTTCGACCTATTCCTGAAGCAGAAATTGGATTGGCAGTTATTTTCATGACTACAGAAAATTACTGTGATCCTCAGGGCCATCCCAGTACAGGTAATTAAACCATTATTTTATTGATTCTTTAGCAACTTCATTTATTATGTAAATTGATAATAGGTTGTATGCACTTTACTGTTATTCTTGCCAGGTATGGCCATATTCACCTTCCTGTAAAACTCATTTTTGTATATATTTATTTATTCATTCAATAAATATTTTTGCCATGTACTCATCGCTAGGTGTTGAAGATTCACTGTTGAATAAAGATCCCTACTCTTGTGAACTTTACATTCTAAAGGTCAGGATTCAGACAATAAACAAGCAGAAGAACAAACACACATGAGTTCAGATAGGGCCAATTATAAAGGTTAGACAAGGTGATGGCGATGCTGACTGGAAGCAGGCTGCTTTAGACTGGTAGTCATGGAAGGTTTCCTTGAGGATGTGATACTTGATGCGTATGCATCCTGAATAATGAGAAAAGGAATCCATAGAGGGATGTGGCATAGAATTCAGGGTGGAAGGAACAGATCCCATGGGTGTGGAGAATGGAGTCTAGGGGTCCAAAATGGAAATGAGGATATAAGTAAAAGACTGTTAATGGAGGTGCTCAGCGATCCCTTTATTACATTCAGTCCTTTGTATTCACAGGTTTCACATTCAAGAATTCAACCAAAGTTATTCAGTCAAAAATATTTCAATCCCCAGTACCAAGAAAAAATAATAATATGGAAAAATACTACATCTGTACTGAACATGTAAAGACTTTTTTTCTTGTCATTATTGTCTAACAATGTAACAACTTTTCTTAGCATTTACATTTTATTAGGTATTATAAGTAATCAGGATATGATTTAAAGTCTACAAGAGGGTGTATAAGTTATATTCAAGTACTATACCATTTTATATAAGGGACTTTAGTACCTTGGATTTTAGTATTTGAGCTAGGTGAGGTGGGGGTGGGTCCTGGAACCAATCCTTTATGGATACTTATGGATCACTTTATATTCCTATACTTAAAAAAACAAGTTGGTACTGCCATCACAAAGATTGTCTCTTTATTCTCTCTTGTTTTTGTTTTTGTTTTTTGGTACTGGGAATAGAACTCAGGGGCATTCTACCTCCAAGCTACACACTCCAGCTCTTTTTATTTTTCATTTTGAAACAGGATCTCGCTAAGGTGCGAAGAGCCTCACTAAGTTGCTGAGACTGGCCTCAGTTCTTTGATCCTCCTGTCTCAACCTCCCAAGTACTGGGATTACAGGCGTGTACTGCCACACCGAGTTAACTTTTTCTTCTTTTGCCTATGTACCAAAGCATCCACTCTGTATTCCTGTGCACTTTTATTTGTTTACTGGGTTTTTCTTATAGTTGTTTCATGAGCAATTGTTGTACTTTGACCAATAGAGAGAAATTAGAGAACAGCACCACCTCATCATACACTATGGTGGAGGGCAGGTATCATTTACAGTGTAGTCCACTGAATGATAGCTATGAAGTTGGGCCGTGTGCCTGCTGAGTACTCTGCACCCTAGTTTAAATAGGTAAGAAATGCACTAAGCTAGATTGTGGAAGGAGTGGGCCATTTAGGGCCTAATGACCAGTAATTGATTAAATGTGTAGATCATCAGTAATAACTGCTGTCTTTGAGTGTGTAGAGACTAGCATAAGCATTTTACATGCATCATTACAATTTAATTTGCAAAACAATCTTTATAAGATAGAGGACATAATTTGCATTTTATAGATGAGAGAACTAATATTCAGAAAGGTTAAGAAATTGGCTATGGGTCACATAGCAAGTAATTGATTCAAATTGACTCTTATGTCAAAGCTGTTAGGACATTATTACACTGCAGTGCCGAAGGCTTGTATTTTGATGTGAAGTTTGGAGAAATGGTGATGTGGGATGATTGGTAAGATTCAAAAGGTTGCAATCTGATACAAAAAATGACAGATTAATATTTTATTATTTGAATGAGAATGTTTATTCACCTGATATCACTACCCCTTCCCACTGAGTATGTTTGTATCTGTACATAGCCAACCTTAAAATATACACACTTTTAAGTACTTGTGAAGTTTAAATATATACAAATAAGTAATTTGGGTGCAATTTTTATGTGATGAATATTTTCCCAAAGTTTATGATTGGTATTCCCAGAGTTCATCCATAAGTTAGAAGCTAAAGACCAAATTCTTCATCCTCTTAACAAGAGAACTCCTTTAATGTGGACACTTCAAGATAGCCCCATTCTTGGAGAAGCTGCTTTTTCTTTATCAGAAATCTGTACAACTTTTAGACTTTTATTTTGTTGTTAGCAGTAGATTTCTGTTCTGTTAACAGAAAAAAACATGTTATCAATAATTTCGGACTCTAACAACAATAAATACAGAGTTGTTGGGTCTAAGTCAGTAGCTCCCTTTGTCCCTATCCCATTTCAGGGTATCTGTCTTTTGTTTCTCTGTATATAAAACTAATTCTCAACTAGATATGTACTTCAAAAATAATTTCCATGCAAATTCATGTTCTCTGTAATTCAGAATATTCTGGGATATGGCCTAGGCATCTGGGTTTTTTGGTTTGTTTTATTTGATTTTTGGCTCATGTTTCTCATGTTTAATCCCCAAGAACCACTGGGTTAGAATATTTTGGGAAGGACTGAATTGGAGAGGAATCTTCTTTTTAAATGGAGGAGACACTCAGACTACAAACTTCAATTTTTATTCTTTCTTTCCCATTTTCTCATTGTGCCTTAAGTTCTCCCTCTGCCGCTTCTGATTAAGTGGTTTGCTGCTATCCTCTAATAGCCACTGCCTATTTGACACCTCCACGTCTTTCTTTCTGAAGTGTATTGTAATTATGCCCAGTAAAGATTCTCCCACCAAACTCATCTGTACAGTTGATGTTTCACGGTGCCACTATGATCGCCTTCCTCTTCTTCAAGAACTTTCATTAGCCCTCATCTGCAGAATATGTCCCCAAGCCCTTCATCCAGACTTTGATCCCTCAGTAGTTAAGTTGCAGCCTGTCTCCTCCAAGTCCTTTTTTTTCTTTACTGTGCCTCTCTATAGAAAACATATACCATATTTTTATAGTTCCCACACTCATAACCTTTATCATCATGTTTTCAGTTCCAAAAATGCCAGTATTCCTCATCAAATCTGACTCATTCCGCAAATACTTTCCTCCTTCATGAAGCTTTTCTAAATTCTTTTCTCTCTTACCACTCTCTTCCAAATCAGAATTAATTTCTCTAGCTGGGCACAGTGGTACACACTTGTAATGCCAGTATTTGGGAGGCTGAGACAGGAGGATTGCAGGTTCAAGGCCAGCCTCAGCAACTTAATGAGACCCTTAGCAATTTAGCAAGACGTTTCAAAATACAAAATAAAAAGGGCTAGGGGTGTAGCTCTTAGGTAAAATTCCCCTGAGTTGAATTCCCAGTATCAAAACAAAAACAAATAAACAAAAACTTATTTTCTTTACTCCACCATTTTTTTTTAAAATTGTATTTCAACTAGAGTTTCTTCCTACTTTGAAATACAACCAGTTGTTTCCATACCTCTTTCAGCCACTAAATTAATTGTAAGATTTTATTAGTTTTGGACCCCCCTTGCAGCAGCAAGCATAGCACTTGTTTGTAGTAGTTATAAGTATTTGCTTAATTGAACTAAACTATCGATATACAAGATTATCCTTGCCAGTGTGGAGCAACAAAATTTTCTCATCCACTGTTTATGACTGAAAGGGTTTTAGAGATCATCTAATTTTCTTATTAAAAGATAAGAGGTGTCAAGGGTGACAAAAGTGGCCCAAGGAGACATGTTAAGTAAATATAAAGAGGTATCCTGGGACACAATAAAGATATTTGGTAAAAATTAAATCAGAATAGATTGTTGACTTTATTTAGTAATACTATATCAATATTGGTTCATTGATTGTAACAAATGTACTATAAAATATAAGATGTTCATAATTGGAAAAATTATAAGTATATGAAAATTCTTTGTATTAGCTGTTCAATTTTTCTATAAATCTAAAACTGTTCTTAATGTTCATTAGGAAAAATTAAAAAGAAAAATGGTATAGAGGCTGAGAAAAATTAGAGTTTTATACTTTATGGCTAAACCATTTCTAAAATTTGGTTTTCTGACTACCAGACTTGCACTTTTTCTAATGTATTACTTCATATAGAAACAAGGTCATGTGGGTGAGTAAAATCTCCATTATAATTGAGTATTACTTCTTGCACATACTCATAGATAGACTTATGTGGTTTCCAAGTCATGCAACTCTGACTTAATTTTATAACACAACCAGTTTGGGGAGAAAAGAATGAATGTACAACTCCTTTTCTCCCCTCCTTTCTTTTCATATTTATTCATTCAGTATTTATTGGACATTTATTTTATGTCTGTCATCATGCTGAACACTAGGAATAAAGAAGTGAGAAGATCATACCAAATTCCTTCCCTCATGGAATTTTTAGTAAGAAGACCATTGTAAATAGTCTTATTGTGAACAAGCACTAGTTATACCAGGTTGTTAGATTAGATTTATAATTTTTTTAGTGATTATATAAACATAATTTTTATACTTTGAAAACTTTTGTGCAGACTAAAATAAATTACAGATATATGTGCCTTTAAGGAAATGCTAGTGAGCTTCTAAGGAAGTTTTGTAGGGAAAGTGGCAGAAGTCATTTAAAAATCAGAATTTAGAATCAGTAATAAACATTTATTAAGTACCTTCTATGTCATGAGGACCTGAGTGATAATTTAGCTTAAATACTCAGTTAATGTCAACTTTTAAGATGCTTCAGTTATCAATTTAATCTATGAACTTGTTTATTTTTACTGTATACCAAATATCTCTGTAGGCACTAGAGATGTAGGAATGAGCAAGAGTTAGTCTCTATTCTCAAGGACATTCCAGTTCATAAGGGAAAGTAACAGAGTGATGATAATAGTATCAGCTGACACTGGCATAGTCTTACTATGTTCCAAACATTTTTCTAAGTGCTATCCTTGTATAAATTTATTTTGTCCTCAAAACAATTTTGTTGGAAAGATATTATAATTGTTCCTATTTTATAGTTCAGGAAAGTAAGACATAGAGAAGTTAAATAAGTCAGGTCACTAAAGTGAATTGCAGGATAGTGTGGGAACAGAAATGAGGATCACCTAATTCAATGTGGGAGGTTAAAAGAAGTATCCCAAAAGAGTGATGCTTGAAATAAGTTGCTGTTCTAGTAAATAACCGATGAAGTAATCATGGTTTTCTGGAGTGGCTAAAAAATATGTCTAACGTGGTGTTATAAGTCTTCATTCCAAATAATGTATTCCTTCTAAAAATAAATCATTGATTCTGATTTGAGTATAGGTAGGGTAGATACACTTTCTGTGAGGAATAAATGTAATATTTTGGTCCACTGACTTAACATCTTTTGAATTAGAATTTAAGTTGATTTTATTAGTTGATCATACTTCATAGGAAAGGATTTAATGTAGCTTTAAAATTATTTGGTTTAGATAAGCTCTCAAAGATACCAACAGGCAACTTGTAGACTATTTTGTTAAGTATTTGTTGGTTCCACTGACAACCATGTGCTATGTGACCTAGTCCCCTCAGCATGGCATAGTCTTAACGGTTTTAAGTGATCAAATGCTCATCATGTTTCTGGCTGTTTTGATTTGTTTTCTTTTTATTTGTATGATTTACAGGATTAAAGATGACAACTCCAGGGCTAAGCCTTTCACAAGGCTTGTCAGTCAATGAAAAACTAATGCCACGTGCTCCGGTGAATACCACAGCATATGTAGCTGACTCAGAATCAGAGCAAGCAGATACATGGTAAAACTTCTTTGTTAACAAACTATTGATATTATTTTACTAATAAAATTAATAATATATTCAAGAAGTAAAGTTGGTGCCTTTATCAAATCATCTCTTAGGAGATGAAGCATAGGATGGGATGTCAGGGAAAATTATATGTTAGGACAGGGATCAGCACATTTTCTATAAAGGACCAGAAAGTAAATATTATGGCATTGTAGGCCATTGATTTTTTTTTTTTAGCTACATAACTGCCATTGTAGTGTGAATGCAGCCACAGAGAGCATATAATTGAATGAGTGTGGCTATATTACTATAAAACTTTATTTACAAAAACAAGTGGCAGAGCTAATTTGTCATGCAGGCTGTAGTTTGTTGACTCGTGTCTTAGGGTAAATTTTTCATACTTTACAAATGTACATGGAAAACTAAAAAGTAGTACTTCATGTGTGACTGGTGAAATAAATTTGAAATACAGTAGTTTCCACCTATCTGCAGTTTCACTTTCCGCACTTTTAGTTACCTTTGGTAAACTATGGTCCAAAAATATTAAATGGAAAATTCCTGAAATTAACAACTCATAAATTGCACTCCTAAGTAGCAAGATGAAATCTCTCACTATCCTACCCAGAATGTGAATCATCCCTTTGTTCAGCATATTCATGCTGTATATGCTACCTGTTTCATGGTCACTAGTAGCCATTATGGTTTTCAGATCCACTGTCTTGATGTTGCAGGCTTCTGTTCAAGTAATCCCTACTGTAATAGCATAAAGTTACATCACAGTGTCTGTATCGTTCATCTCCCATCATCTCATCACATAGGCATTGTATCATCTCACATCATAAGAAGTGTTGCTACAATACAATAAGATATTTTGAGAAGCATACTACATTCACATAACTTTTATTATAGTACATTGATAGTAACTGCCCTATTTTAAGACTAGTTATTGTTGATTTCTTATTGTGCCTAATTTATAAATTAACTATATCATATGTATGTATGGGGGAAAATGTAGTATATAAAGAATTGGGTACTACCTTTGATTTTAGGCATCCAAAGGAGGTCTTGGACTGTATCCCCCACCTATAAGCGGGGCCCACCATAAATATATTTGTCTTATATAATGTTGCCTATATTTAAAAATTACTTGTAATTTTGGAGATACTTCATAGAGACTACCTAGATGGCTAAATGGTAATATTTGCCCATAAAGATAGTTCTTCAGTGCTTCTGTATTTACAGAGCCATTCAGATTTCCATTTTTTTTTTGTTGTTATTTTTTAATGGAAGGGGGGAGTTCGGAATTTGTTTTGTTTTGCTTTTTAATGAAAGGGATTAACTTTTGCATTCTATAGTATTTTTCATTTAAGACAGTGTATTTTAAGTATTCCATAATTATGTGTTCATATTAAAGTACTTAACAGTATCACTATATTAAACAAATATTTAGTTTTTACTACCCTCATGTTTTTAAACTTTTTCTTTATTTTAATTAATATTTATCGGTGCATTGTATTGTATCTGATTGTGAGGTTCAGAGTGATACGTTCACATATGTGCACATCAGTCGGTCTGTCTTCCTCCCCACACCTCCCCCACCCCTTCCCTGTGCATGTGAGATTCTTAGTGATAAATTCATACATGCATATAACATTATTTGGTCTGTTTTCTTCCCCATACCTCCTCTATCCCTCTCATCCTTCCTCCCCCAATCCTTTTCCACTGCTCTACTGGTCTCTCTCCTAATTTTTATGAAATACCCTTTCTTTCCTATTTTCTCTCTAGCAGGAAAATGGATGGAACTGGAGAGCATCATGCTAAGTGAGATCGGCCAGACTCAAGGGCCACATGTTTCACCCTTATGTTTTTATTTATTTATTTATTTATTTATTTATTTATTATTTATTATTTTTGCGGTACTGGGGATTGAACCCAGGGGCATTCTACCTCTGAGCTACATCCCCAGTCCTATTTTATTTTTTATTTTGAAACAGGGTCTCACTAAGTAGCTGAGGCTGGCTGTGAACCTGCAATTCCTGTCTCAGCCTCCCAAGTACTGGGATTACAGGTGTGCACCACCACGCCCTGCTCACCCTTATGTTTTATACTGTGGCCAAATCTAACTTTTTAAAGAGAAACTGTTGATGATTTGGCAGTTGCTCGAACAACAGCTTTATTTCTGTTTTTTTGTGCAAGAATAGCAAAGGCAGCATTTTATATTCAACTATACATTGTAAAACTGTGTGTGTGTGTATGTGTAAGATATTTTTATGGTATTCCATCCAAAGTGGTATAGATACTCCATTATATTTGATACTAGAATAATAGGAGTTTATCCTAATTTTCCATTTTTTATTATAGTACTTTTGCATAGAAATAATTTAAAATTTTTAAACAAAAGTCACCTAGGATTATTACCTAATTTATAATGGGATACTAGATTGGTTTTCCATGTGTGCTTGGCAGTTGTTTTATAGTAGAGAAGAGTAAGGTATTATCCTTTTTCAGAGCACTTTGATGACAAATGAGCCACTTTCTCGGGATTGCAAAATATATTCCTTGAGTTGTTATCTAAAGATAATATTCTGCCAGGCTCGTTGATGCATGCTTGTAATCCCAGTACTTGGGAGGCTGAGACAGGAGGATTGCAGCTTTGCTGCCAGTCTCAGCAACCACATGAGGCCCTCTGCAACTTAGTGAGACCCCATTTCAAAATAAAAAATAAAATAGAACTGAGGTGCAGCTCAGAGGTAGAATGCCTCTGAGATCAATCCTCAGTACCACAAACAAAAATAAAATAAATAAAAAATAAAGATAATATTGTAAGATTATATTACATTAGAACATAAAGATCTTTGTTTCTAGATAAAAATTGCTGTAAACTTTACCTTCTGTTTTCTTTTGCTATAGTATGTATTCGAGTGAAATGCCAAAAGAAGTCAAAATCTCCAGAATGGAACAAAAATTCAGAATGCTTTCACAAGAAACATCAACTGTAAAGGGACCCTCCAAAACAACCTCCAACAATAACAATAATATGATATCAAGCACTTTGGTTAGAGTGAACATCCCAAACTATCAGCCTTCACCAGCCAAATTCTCAGGTGTAAGTAAAAGTAGAGAATGGGCTTCTCAGCAGCAGACCAACTCCATCAAGAACTACTTTCAGCCATCTCCCAAAAAAAGGTATATTTTTATAACTCATCTCTTGTGTTTCTGAAAAAAAAATCAACTTTTTTATGTTATTGTAATATTTTCTTCAGCCTGTTCTGCTTAAGTACATTTCTGTGGGAAATTGTGTCCCCTTGAGCTCATTCCCTCTGATAAATGTCCCAATCTCCTCCTCCACCAAAACCATTAGACAGATTCTCCTTCATCTCTCTTCTATACCTTAGCTTAACTGCACATGGTGGCACATGCCTATGATCCCAGTACTTAGAAGGCTGAGACAGGAGGATCACAGGTTCAAGGATAGCGTCAGCAATGTAGCGAGACTCTCAGCAACCTTGCAAGACTCTTTCAGAACAAAAAATAAAAAGGACTGGGGTTGTAACTCAGAGGCAGAATGTCCGTGAGTTCAATCCCCAGTACCATTAAAAAAAATAAATAAATATAAATATACCTTAGCTTATATATTGTTTTGTTTGTTGTACTTCTCTTAAAGAAGAGTTTACCCACACCTGAGTTCCAAAATCATCTTTCTGCCAGTTTCCCTTGATAACTTTCTCAAAAGGTAAAGGAGAGCCGGGTGTGGTGGCACACGCTTGTAATCCCAGTACTTGGGAGGCTGAGACAGGAGGATCGCAGGTTCGCGGCCAGCCTCAGCTACTTAGTGAGGCCCTCCGCAACTTAGTGATACCCTGTTTCAAAATAAAGAATAAAATAGGGCTGGGGGTATAGCTCAGAGGTAGAATGCCCCTGGGTTCCATCCCCAGTACCACAAAACCAATATTGTTCATTCTTTTTTTTAATATCTTTTTTGTTTTGTTTTGTTTTGTTTTGGTACTGGGGATTGAACTCCGGGGCATTCTATCTCCAAGCTACACTTTCAGCCTTATTTTTATTTTTTATTTTGAGACAGAGTATTGCTAAGTTGCTAAGGCCAGCCTGGAGCCTGCAGTCCTCCTATCTCAGCCTCCCAAGTGCTAAGATTACAGGCATGCACCACCACACCTAGTTTTATTTTCAGTACCTTTTCAACCTCTCCCTTACCATTTATTTGTGTTGTTAGCTCACTATTTCAAACAGTGACCAGTACCCTGACATTAAACTAGCATTAATAGAACATCACCTTTACTGTTGCAGTTTTCCACGAATCCAGTAAGCTTCTAGAGAGCAGAAACCCAAGTCCTTCTGTCCTCTCTGGACTTTAGTACAGTTTGCATAAACAAAGTGTAGAGTACTGATTGATTGAATGATACAATATTGTATAGAATACTCTTAGTGATAGATTCACATTGTATTTGCAGTATACAGTTGGTGCCATATTCTAGATTTAGCCACTCTGGTTCATTGTCTTGACTCTAGCTCTCATTGACTCATAAGGTTTTACTCCCAGTTTAATTTTTCCTTGCTCATGAGTTCCCTACATTATAAAGTAAGCTGTTGTCACCTGGCAATGGGTCCTTTGTATTTTTATTTTTCTCCCTTTTCCTCCACATGGAAGTGTCAACTAATTCTACTTCAGCAGAGAAGATAGAGTTCTCCATATTGCTTTAACCACAGGGCTGTTTTCAAATCCTTGTTGATTTCCAGTGATATTTTTAATTAATAAAATCAAGAATATGTTGTGAATTAAATGGAGTGATGAATAGTATCAAACTAAAAAATTACTAGCTCTGTTCATTTTCTGGTTTTGTTTTCTTTTTTTAATTCTAAGGGAAAGGGATGAAGAAAATCAAGAAATGTCCTCATCCAAATTGGCAAGAATAGAAATGTCTTGTTCTCTCATAGAACAAACACAACCTACAACACTCTCACTGTGGAAAAATAATGTGCAACATCTATCTCAGAATGAACCTTTGGACGAAAAATCAGATAACTTATTTACAGACAATATAGATTTAAAATCCACTGTAAAAAATTCTGCCAATAAATCTCTTCCTACAGACAATCTAAGCTCAAAAAAGAGAAAAGAAATTGATGATTTGGCCATAGAAGATGAAGTCTTGGAACAGTTATTCAAGAACACAAAACCAGAGTTAGAAGTTAAAGTGAAAGTTCAAAAACAAGAAGAAGATGTCAATATTAGAAAAAAACCAAGGATGGCTATAGAAACAAATAGTAGTTTCAGTGCTGAAACAGTACCAGAAAATAGCAAAATATCTGTAAGTAGCATTTTAATGAGAAATATTATGGAAACATAGAATGTTAAAAACACTTTAGATTTTGTATTGGCAGTATGAGTTTCTGTTATATCTACTGGAAGAAAAAAATTATTGTCTTCAATACCCAGTATTAAGTGTAAGAATTTATTGGTCAGTAAGGTCAATGTTAAAAATACAGTGGTTCTTCAAAAGTATAAATGACATCAAATAAAACTATTATACATAATTGTTTTGATAGACTTACAGATTAGTCTGTATTATTATAAAAGACATTTGGCCATGATGGAGATGCTTTAAAGCAATAAACAGGCACAGAAGATGAAAGAAGCTAGTAAAACAAACTACTGTATCTACTAAGAAAATTGTTTGTTAAAAACATGTATAACATCACTAGGAATTTTTATTTTCATTTTATTCTTTAATGTCCTATTCTGTTTTCATGAATGTTGGTGATTTATCTACTTTGGCTAAGAAAGTTCTTAATATTATTTCCTATTTTATGTATCAGTAAGTTGACCTACTGTTATCGGTTGACTAACTTTATTAGATGAGAGCACAGATCTGATGAAACCAAAATTTAATATTCCAATCTCCCACATGGGTCCACTCTTTTTTATTTTTATTTTTTTTTTTTTTTTGCGGTACCGGGGATTGAATGCAGGGGCGTTCTACCTCCGCACTATGCCCCCGGCCCTATTTTTTATACTTTATTTTGAAACCGGGTCTCACGAAGTTGCGGAGGGCCTCACTAAGGAGGGAGAGAGAGAGAGAGAGAGAGAGAGAGAGAGAGAGAGAGAGCTGAGGCTGGCCACGAACCCGGATCCTCTGGTCTCCGTCTCCCAAAGTATTGGGATTACAAGCGTGCGCCACCACGCCCGGCTGGGTCCACTCTTGTTTATGACTCTGGTTAGCCCTTCCCATAACAGCTACAAAATAAGGACAAGAAAAAGTGAAAGGATTAAGATTATATGATTGGAAGTTAAAACTGATTTGATAAGCAGTTGGAAATCTAGTGAATATCAAGCATTATATTAGTCTGTAACTACTATTGAAAAATAAAGTATGTGTCCTGTTTGGCTTCTATATTTTCATATCCATACAAGGAAGGGAGACCTCATTATTTGTTACTTCTTATGGGTAAATCCTAAATTCCCTTCTTTGAACCAACTGCATTAGAGTCACCTGGTGAGCTTTTTAAAGATATGACTCCCAGGCCAAAGATCCCATAGATCCCATAGATCCTGATTTGGGACATCTGATTTTTCTTCCCAGAAAAAGTTCTCTCATTGTGTTAGCTAAGAATCACTTTGATGTTTTAAACAATTCTGAAATCAGCAGCTTAAATAAGGTAGGTTTGAGGTCTTTTTCTATAAGAATTCCAAGTAGATAATTGAGCTGCTTCCCTAAGTGTTAATCTTTGTGCTCTATGATAGTCTACCTCTGGCCATCAAGTCTACCTTCCAGGTGTCTTAGTCCATGTTCTCTTAACTATAGTTGAATACCTCAGACTGGGTAATTTATAAAGGAAAGAAGTTTCTTTAGCTTGTGGTTTCAGAAGCTGAAAGTTCAAGGTCAGGTGACTGCATCTGATGAGGGCCTAGTGCTGTGTCCTGATTGGTGGAGAGTAGATGTGCTGGGGGATACATGTGGAAGGAACGAAGCACAAGGGGCCGCCTCTTTTTATAACAGTCCACTCTCAGTGGCCAATCCAGTCCCATGAGAGCAGTGCTAATCCCTCTTAATCACACTGCAAACACCGTATGGTCACAGTTAAGAATATACAGTGGGCAAAGACAAGGACCACAACCTTTTCACAATCTTGCAACTCATCTGCTTAATGAGGTTATTTGATATTATAAACATTTAGTCTTTATAAAGTTGGCCTATTTATATTATTTTGATCACAGCTTTGGAAACAAATTTTCCTTGTGGAACCTTTTTCTCTTGTATTTATTTCTAATTTTCATTGACATATTCTTCTTTTCTTTTCTTTTTTTTTTTTTTTTTTTTGCAGTACCAGGGATTGAACCCAGGGGCATTCTACCTCCGGGCTACACCCCCAGCCCTATTTTTTATTCTTTATTTTGAAACAGGGTCTCACTAAGTTGAGGAGGGCCTCACTAAGTAGCTGAGGCTAGCCACGAACCCGGATCCTCCAGTCTCAGCCTCCCAAATACTGGGATTACAAGCGTGTGCCACCACGCCTGGTTACTCTTATTTTCTTTCTTTAGAATTTTTGTCCTATTACATGCATTAATCTCTTGTTTTTAGTAGCCTTTTTTTCTTTTCTTTAAATTCTGTCCCAAATTGGTCCACTGCTCACAGTGAACACAGATCTGTGTGGAAATGATGGTGGTTTTAGTGAGTCACAGAACTCTTTGCTCCATCCTGCATGGCTGCTGATTAACATTGCTAATACCAACTTTCACTGCTGTCCTTTCAGAGCTCATGTCACCCTGGTCTTGGCCATTAGAGCACAGATAGGGAAGGACTAGAACAAAACACCCTGCATCCTCCACACGGGCACTGCTAGACACTCTTCAGTGGGTCAGAAAAGACCTTTCACTTACTGTATGAGGTTTATATGATATATAATGATATCAGGCAATAAAATTATTTTGTATATGATTCGACATCATCTTTATTCATATTTTGCTATTTCAAAACTCATGACATTGTAAATGAAAAATACAGCATAAAAGTAGTAGACTTTCAGAGAATAAACTATAATTTCATTGAACTATATTAAAAACTAAATACCTTATTCCAGCACTAAATTATTTTACTAAAAATTTAGTTACAAAAACATTTTTGCTTTCAATGTAAGATATTTTTAAAAACAGTTCATTTTGAGGTAATTGCTGATTCACGTGCAGTTTTAAATAATAATACAGAGATAGCCCATGTAACCGTCATCTGATTACCCTTAATTGCTTGGTCAGCTTGAATGACTATAGTACACTATCACAACCAGGAAATTGACATTGATATAATTAACCAACCATATTCAATATATGGTTGTTTTTAATTCTTTCATTTTTATTATTTTAAGAATTTATCTGAAAGTCCTCATGAATGTTCACGGATTAAAGGAAAATAGACTGACAATTTCTTGGTAATCCTATAATCAATAGACAACCGTAGTTTATATGTTGGTATTTTTTAAATCCTATTTTATAGACTTTAAATCAATTTTTAATGTAAATTTTTATTAACTTATTATGTTCCTATATTGTTAATTATTCTCTAAGTATGTAATTTATTTGAACTCTTTTTTTTTTTGCGGTACTGGGGATTGAACTCAGGGGCATTCTACCTCCGCGCTACACCCCCAGCCCTATTTTTTATACTTTATTTTGAAACCGGGTCTCACGAAGTTGCGGAGGGCCTCACTAAGTAGAGAGAGAGAGAGAGAGCGAGCTGAGGCTGGCCGCAAACCCGGATCCTCCGGTCTCCGCTTCCCAAAGTACTGGGATTACAAGCGTGCGCCACCACGCCCGGCTTATTTGAACTCTTTGATGGCTTCAAATTCTTTGCTTCTGTACTCATACTGGAATATATCTTTCTACATTTATTTTTTATTTTCATCTCATAATTTCTTTAGGGAAGATACTTGAAAGTGAAATGGCTGGGTCAGAGCATGAATATCTATGAAATTTTTAGAAATTTTATTAACTTGTGAACACTATTTTGAATTTTTTTTCTTTAGCAAGATAATGAAATTGAGAAGAAATGTGAACTCAAGAAAGAAACGCTATGGTCAGCTAAAGAACAATTATCTGTAAGGAAATTCTTATTTATTTGATTTAATTTTTTAAAGATTTGACATATAAGGATTAACATATCACCATTTTCTGTCATTTTATATTCTTAGGATTAAAATTTTTTATATAATTTGGTCTATTTAATAATTGTGCCTCTTCTACAAATTGATAGATGATAGTAAAAAAATATGGAGAAAAGCCTGGGTATAATTCCCTGCTCTATTACATAGATAGGTGACCTTGACCAACTCATTTCACATTTATGAACTTCAAGTCTTTTAGTTTATAAAGTGAAGTTGATACTTTTCCAACAGGGTTGTTGTTTATACCAAATACAGCAATGGATGTGAAATATTTGTAAACTCAAAAAGTATTAGGCCATTTTACTTAATGGCAGTCCTGATTAATATATCGCTGTTAGGTGAACCTTTTGTTTTTGCTTTTCCCTTTATTTTCTTCCTGTCTGCATTTATCATAGACCTGTTAGCACCTTCCATATGGATTATATGCTTCAGCAGTTGAAAGAATTAAGATGGTCAGCCTTGAGCAGTTGTAACAATATTGATATATAACTAATTAGATAGTAGTGAATGATATAAAGCAAGGAATTTCATTGAGAAACTAAATGATAACAGAAAGGAATCTTAAGACTAATAACTGTTGATCTAGAATAGAAAGTGGCTTGTCAGTTAATGAGGTAGTGTGTTCAGAATTAATGATTAATTTTTGAGGTATGAAAAATAATAATGAATAAAAACCTATTGAGAATCCAGGAAAGCTTAAGTATAGTAGATGAGGACCTGGAGAACAGAGTGTATAATAATCTTTGTGCATGATGTTAATGAAAAGACACATACAATGCTAAGGTTTCATATCAAGAGAATGTATACAGGAAGGTAAATTACTTACTGAGATGATATTTATTAGACTAGTCTGCTAAGTTTAAAATGCTATATGGTTTATAGATTTCTTTTACAGATGAGTATGTTAAAATTTTTTTCAAAGTTGTAGAGCACTTGAGTAAATAATTTTCTGGTTTTGAAATACATATGATTTGATTCCAAAATCTTACTTTTTTTTTCTCTTCAGGTTGTTTGAACATTTTTCTGTAGACACCAAATAACAAGTAATTTTCCTTTTCCTTTTTATTTCTTCTCCTTATCTATCATTTTAACCCCATTTAAGAGCAATGATGAACTTCAGGACAATGGTGAGATGCTTCCAAGAAATGTTTTACTGACTGAATTTAGATCACTGGTGGTTAATAACTCTGGTACCAGAAATCCACGTGGGGTAAATAATGATTATGGTCAACTAAAGAATTTCAAAAACTTCAAAAAGGTAGGTATTTCATTAATCGTATCACAAGAGGGCAGTGTTTGAAATGTTTTTAGAAATACCATTTATCCTAAACAGTAATAAAAACAGTATGCTGAAACATGCTATTTCTTCCACTTAAAGCGGTGAAACAATTACTCTAGGAAGGAAATGAACTATATAGAATAATGAATATATAGAACACCTAGAATGAAAAAGATTTCGTCCAGACTGAATTCTTCATAGGTTGCTGTTTACCTGGTTTTCCCCACCTCAAGCATTAGGCTTTTGTCTATAATGACAGAATCCTCCCACTTCTAATATTGCTCTATGACCATATGAAGGGGTTCTTTGGCTCAGAACCTTTGGCTCAGAACCTTATGAAGATAAAAGGTTTGTGTAAAGTAACTGAACACGTACAATAATGAAAACTACAGGCATTTTATTATTGTATATATATATGTAAAAGAATATATATATATATAGTTTATATATAGGATAAATGGTATTTCTAAAAACATTTCTAAAAACATTTCAATGCTCATATATAATATGAGCATTAACCATCAAACCTGAGTTCCTCCTCATTAAGGATCTGCTATGATATTATTTTATCAGTGTGGTTCAAAGAATATTTTTGATTCAGCTGTAAACTTTTGTTGTTTATTCTTAGATATTTGCTTCTTTCTCCAGACCTACTAATAACTGTTAGCCTTTGCTGACAGTATTTGATGATAGTGTAGTTATTTCAAAAGTGCTTTTTGTGAAAGACTACCTTTCTTTATAACATGAGCTGTATAAATTCTTGGTGTGATGATAGGTGCTGTAGCTTTTACTCTCTAATTTGAACATTTCCTATTAATAATTCTCAGTTAAACTACTTTTCTGCCTACTAGTACAGTGTCTCTAAAGGATTCTGAATGCTGTGACAGGAAGAATCTCCTCTGCTTAAAGCAGAAGATTGAACTATCACATGATACCTTTCTGTTTAACATCACTTTTCTACTTCACTGTGGCTCATCAATAGCACAGGGACATTATTAATGTACTGTTACTTTATGTTTAATATTGTGTTACAAAATGTCATTGTTAAAGAAACTAGAATTCAAAAGACATTCTGTTTTTTATTGGTAAGTTACCAATGAAAAATAATAATAATACTATTGGAATGGAAATGATATATTGATGACTCTGAAGAAGTATCAAGTAGTACAGACTTCTAGAAAATGATTTGGAAAGACTTAAAACCCTTAAAAATGTTGAGAAAATTGTTTGGAAAGACTTTAAAGTCTTAAAAACATTGATATCCTCAACCAGGAAATTTGTTTTCAAACTGTAGAAACAATTCAATGTAAAATTGAATTGTATAAAAAGATGTTTAGGTAGCTGGGCATGGTGGCACATGCTTGTAATCCCAGTACTTGGGAGGCTGAGACAGGAGGATCTGAGTTCGCGGCCAGCTCCAGCTACTTAGCGAGGCCCTCCGCAATTTAGTGAGACCCGGTTTCAAAATAAAGAATAAAAAAAATAGGGCTGGGGGTATAGCTTGCAGGTAGAATGCCCCTGGGTTCAATCCCGAGTACCTCAAAAAAAAAAAAAGAAAGATGTTTAGGTTATCACAAAGGAATTTTTTCAAGTTCTTTAAATTTTCAAGTTAATGAAACAGCTCTTTTTATACTTTTAAAATAACTGTTTAATGGTGAAAAGTAACTTAAAATTCCTTTTCCATTTCACATATAGAATTCTAAACATATGTCCCATAACTACTAAGGATTTATTACTTATTCCCTAAATACAGTATTTTCAGTGTGCTCGATATGAAGTTTCCAGAGAATTTTCCCTTTTTTTTTGTACCCCTACATTTGTTTATTTTATGGTACTGGGGATTGAACCCAGGGGCCTTCTACCTCTTACCTATACCCCCAGCCCTATTTTTTATTTTGTGATAAGGTCTTGCTGGCCTTGAACTTGCAATCCTCCTATCTCAGCCTCCCAAGTACTGGGATTATAGGTATGTGCCACCACATTCATCTTGTGCTCCTTTATTTTTAAAAAATGAAAATGTTAGCTAAAAGTGTATGGTGTGCCATCTATAACATCTCCTGCTAAGAATCTATCAACTGGAAATTTTTAGAAGACTTCCATTTTCACCAGTACTGGAAGGGGCTTAACCTTTGAAATGTTTAGAACAAAATACACTGCTTTATAGTGTGTGTATTCACTTTGGGTTGCTTTAATTGCTAAAATGATAAGCTAAGGCCATTTTTTAAAAAAACTATGAATTAAAACTTTCAAATTCTTTTTAATGTGTAAATCCCAGTGACATTTCTAAATCTTGATATAAGAATAACCAGAGAAGAAAAAAAGGCAAAAACAGATGGGTCTAGTAGTTACCTTTCTTATACTTGCATTTATAGGATATAAACATCTTTGGCACTTAGCATATTCTTTGCTTTTTATTATTTTTTAAACAGTGGTCATTTCAGTTTGTTAATACATTTAACCTCACTACTCTTATTAACAGGTTGCATTTCCTGGATCAGGAAAACTTCCACACATCATTGGAGGATCAGACCTAATAGCTCACCATGCTCGAAAGAATACAGAGCTAGAAGAGTGGTTGAGGCAGGAAATGGAGGTTAGTATGAAGTGAGCCCCAAACTGGTTTGAACTGCACTTTGGTCTTTATGGTTTCCTTAAAGCAAATTCTTCTTAAAACCAAATTTAAGATAAGTGACCTAAGGTCATTAAAATAATGAATTCCTAAATTAACAAAGCACTAAGGTTAATCTGTACCTTTCTTTTTAGTTAAAATAAAGTGAGACCTGAACAGATAAATTATTTCCTAATGTAAAGGGGGGGGACTTAAGCCACAAAAATTTTAAAAGGAAACTAAAGAATAACAAGGGATGGCAAGATAGTCATATGGAAGATATTACAAATTTATCCATGATAAATATGTAAATGAAATTGCCTTTCTAAATCTAGGAATTATGTTTCAGTTCCCCAGCCCTCACATTAAATTGAAAATTTAAATTCTAAAAATTTATCATTATTTTCTTGAACATTACCCTTTTCCTATTTTCTCTTTCTAGGACTCCAATTTGACATAAGTCAAATTTTCTCACTTTCTTTATCAGGATTATTATTTCAGTAATTTCTTCAGATTTCTTTCACTTTACTTCTATCTTCAACTCTGATTTGTATTGCATCTATCCATTGAGTTTTTAATTCAACTTGTATTTTTTCATTACTGGAAGTCTGTTTCATTTTTTTCTTTTTTTTTTTTTTTGTGGTACCGGGGATTGAACCCAGGGGCATTCTACCTCTGAACTACACCCCTGGCCCTATTTTTTATCCTTTATTTTGAAACCAGGTCTCACGGAGTTGTGGAGGGCCTCACTAAGTAGCTGAGGCTGGCCGGGAACCGGATCCTCTGGTCTCAGCCTCCCAAGTACTGGGATTACAAGCGTGCGCCACCACGCCTGGCTGTTTCATTTTTTTTTCTGTATCTTTTTATTCTTTGCTGATGTTTGCCTAACAATACGAATAACCTAGTCTTAGATGATCTGTGTTCTGCTCTTAGGGTGTCTTATTTCTGAGAATATACTTTGTGAACTTTGAATGTGAAATGATTGTTTTTCTTGAAACTTAATCTGTAGGATTTAAATTGAGTCCTAAATTCAGGTTTCTTTCCTCCAGAAAAGATATGCTTATGTCTGCCAGTCTTGTTTTACCAATCTGAGATCACATTTTTTATTTTTAGTTCTGGGGATCATACACAGTACTTCCTCTATGCTAGGTAACCACTCTATACTGAGCTACATCCCTTCCTTTATTTGAAATTAAAATCTTGTCTCGTGATTGTTTTGGTCGCCAAGGCAGTTAGTATGGATTTGGATCAGAATGAGTGACAGCTGACTTATTATAAACTTCGAGTGAGGTTTTTAATTTTCTTTCACCAAGTGTCAGGATCAAGATAAGCAAGTTTATTTGCCATCATCTTCTGTGTTATTTCTCTTTCTCCCTTTAGTGCTGGGTCTTGTATTAGAGTCTCCATTTTGAGTTTTCTTTCATATCACTCATACCCCATACAGACATCAAATGAGAGTCCAGATTTTTCATGGTTTGCAGAATACCTGCAGGGCAGGGCAAAAGCTGACTGTGGTACTTATTAATCTCTCTGGGTTCCTTATTTTCCCTTATTGTGGGTATCCTTCAATGTTTTATTTATAAAAATACATTTTTAATCAGGATTTTTTGAAGGGTGAGGTAGAGGGTTGTACTACTCCTAGTATTGCAATACCAGGTCAATGTGTGGAGTGGATGGAGAAACCTCCTATGGTCAGTGTCAGTCCCCTTCTTCACCTCCCTGTGCCATTAATCTCTGTCCAGCAGGCTGCCAGCAGTTATTTTCCCTGTTAAAGCTACCTTTTTTCCCAAATTTGGTACATTAGTAAGAATCTCCAGGATTGGCCAGTTCTGTAGAACTTTTTTAATAGGTTGGGAAAGTGTTGGGAATCATTTGCATCAGAATCTTTTGGTTCTTTACAAAGCCTCATTTTTAGTCTGTGGTGTGGTGTTTTCCTTGATTAATTACCACATGTGGGCTTTGACTTGTTATAAACTTCAAGCGAGGTTTTTAATTCTTTCTTTCACCAAGTGGCAGGGTCAAGATAGGCAGGTTTCTTTGCCGTCTTCTTCTGTGTTATTTCTGTTTGTTTGGTTTTAGATGGAGGAAGAATTGGGAGAATGATGTAGCAGTTGGCTTTTTTCCATTTTTTGTTTATTTCATTAAGAGAGAGGCACTCTGCATTCTAGATTTATAGTACCAGATCCCTTTTTGCCAGAGAGATTTTAGGCACAGTAGGTGGGATTTACTCTGTAGAGCAGGCTTTTTTCTGTCGCATGGCTACTGCTTATATACATAAACGTACCACTGTGCCCACCTCTCATTTCTTTAGGTTTGCCCACTACTCTTTTCCCATATCCTCTTTGTTCTTTTTCAGCCTTTCTTTCTGTACTTCTGCGGCAGACTATTCTTAGTTTTCACCATCAGTGGGCCAGTCCCTGAAGATTCTTTGAATTTAGGATATTTTTATTCTGTACATCTTACATAGTAATTTTTTTCATTCTTTTTAACCTGGTTTGAATTTTTTTTTCCAAAAAAAATCTTTATATTCCTTTATTGGAGCAAGATTCCTGACCGGTATACAGTGATGTATTTACTAAACAGAGACCTATGCAGAAATTACATACTATCCATCTAGATAGGTTTTGGTTACACTTTGCCTATTGATGGAATAGTTCCATATATAAAGTTTTATATATCACAAAGCTTTGAATTTGACCAGGATGTCCATTAATTTATCTCTGAAAAAGTGGCACTTAATTTCAGCTATATTTTACACCTTTAAAAAGCTTATGCATTAAGTAGCTTCCCAAAATGTTATTCTCTGCACAATGGATGATGGACTGCTATCTGGTTCGAATTTTGAAAGACCCTGAGATGTGATTCTTATAGAGCCTTGAAAAGTGTCAGTAAAAGCCCGGCGTGGTGGCGCACACTTGTAATCTCAGTACTTGGGAGGCTGAGACCGGAAGATCTGGGTTTGTGGCCAGCCTCAGCTAATTAGTGAGGCTTCCGCAACTTTGTGAGACCCGGTTTCAAAATAAAGGATAAAAAATAGGGCCAGGGGTTTAGCTCAGAGGTAGAATACCCCTGGGTTCATTCCCAGGTACCCCCCCCAAAAAAAGGGAAGTGTCAGTAAATGAGGTGTTTCTATTTCTTAATACTATCTCACTTAATGTTTTTATTTAAAATGTATGAAATAAAACTGATTTCCCTCCTCATTGATTTTTCTTTACTGTATTGCACATTTAAAATTAGCATCCCCTGCCAAGAAGGCTCTAAGACTATTTAGAATAGTGATACCAACAGCTTTTTTTTTTTTGCAGTACCGGGGATTGAACCCAGGGGCGTTCTACCTCCGCACTACACCCCCGGCCCTATTTTTTTATACTTTATTTTTTTTTTTTTTTTTTTTGTGTGTGTGTGGTACCGGGGATTGAACGCAGGGGCGTTCCACCTCCGCGCTACGCCCTCAGCCCTATTTTTTATACTTTATTTTGAGACCGGGTCTCATGAAGTTGCGGAGGGCCTCACTAAGTAGAGAGAGAGAGAGAGACAGGGAGAGAGAGAGAGAGCTGAGGCTGGCCGCGAACCCGGATCCTCTGGTCTCCGCCTCCCAAAGTACTGGAATTACAAGCGTGCACCACCACGCCCGGCTTATACTTTATTTTTGAAACCGGGTCTCATGAAGTTGCAGAGGGCCTCACTAGGTAGAGAGAGACGCACACAGGGAGAGAGAGAGAGAGAACTGAGGCTGGCTGCAAACCCGGATCCTCTGGTCTCCGCCTCCCAAAGTACTGGGATTACAAGCGTGTGCCACCACGCCCGGCCTCCAACAGCTTTTTTGACAACTACTTTATGAAAATCATGTATCTTTCCTTTATGTTCTACTATCCCTGTTAGAACATGTGAAAAGATGTGATTTTATTTATTTATTTATTTATGTTATTTATGTATTTATGTCTTTTTTTTTTTTTTGCAGTACTGGGGATTGAACCCAGGAGCATTCTATCTCCAAGCTACACCCCCAGCCTTATTTTGTATTCTTTATTTTGAAACAGGGTCTCACTAAGTTGTGGAAAGCTTCACTAAGTAGCTGAGGCTGGCCGGGAACCTGCAATCCTCCTGTCTCAGCCTCCCAAGTACTGGGATTACAAGCGTGCGCCACCACGCCCGGTTTATTTATGTCTTTATTTATTTAGTTTGTGGTACTGGGGATTGAACCCAGGTGCATTCTACCTCTGAGCTACACCCCCAGCCCTATTTTTTAATTCTTTATTTTGAAGCAGGGTTTCGCTAGGTTGATGAGTCTCACTACTTGCTGAGGCTGCATACTAATATGTATAGTTAATGTGTTAATAAGAAATAAAAAAGGACTGGGGTGTAGCTCAGAGGTAGAATACCCCTGGGTTCCATCTCCAGCACCACAAACAAAATTTTATTTGTGTACTTCGAGATACTATTTTAAACTCTCTAAAATTATTTAATCTTCATGGAACTTCACTACTATTCTTACACTATGAACACAACTTTAACCAGAGGGAATAAAGATGTAGGTTAAGGAACTTACAGAAGATTAAAAAAAATCCAATGGAATGACTGGGATTTGACCAAGTCTACCTTGACAAGAGCACCAGCTCTTGTCAAAATATAAATATATATATATATGTGTGTGTGTGTATATTTATATTTATATTTATATGCATGCATGCAGCAGGGATTATATTCTAAAACCAGGTTGTGAGGCCAAACTTGAGTATAGTGGAATTACTTCCTAACCTTTATTACCTGCATTTAAAGAACTTATGGTGTATTAGTGAGGATACGGTATATATATATATGGTAGAAATTGTTAAGCACGCTGGGAGTTCTGTAACTGCGGGTTCTAGGAAATTCTTCATCGCAGGCTTTGGTTTGTTTGTTTATTTATTTATTTATTTATTTATTTATTTTTTGCTGGTATCCGGGATTGAACCCAGGGGCATTCTACCTCCGCGCTACACCCCCGGCCCTATTTTTTATACTTTATTTTGAAACCGGGTCTCACGAAGTTGCGGAGGGCCTCACTAAGTAGAGAGAGAGAGAGAGAGAGAGAGAGAGAGCTGAGGCTGGCCGCGTACCCAGATCCTCCGGTCTCCGCCTCCCAAAGTACTGGGATTACAAGCGTGCGCCACCACGCCCGGCTAGGCTTTGGTTTAAATGAAGGGGATCTGAAGCCTTTGCTAGAGGTGAAGAACATGTTTCTTGACTCATAGGCACTAAGGAATGATTGAATAAATGCACCTTGAAAGTGGTTATGTGTGGAAAGAGAAAAAGGGAAAATAAAACTCTATAGAGGGAGAAACATGAACAAAAGCAGTGATGGGATATTTATTAGAATGGCAAATGCTAGGACCATAGATGGACTTTAGGAAGATACATTCAGCACAAGGTTTTTCGGATCCTAACGGAAGTGCTTCAAGAGCTTGGTGAGTTTGTGTTTAAAATTATTTTGTGGGTGAGATAATTGATTTGGGAGCAAAAGAGAGGGAGCTCCTTTACCTGCAGAGCTTCTCTGGTTGAAGGTGGGTAAATATCGCCCTCCCAATCTCACCGGTGGTCTGACCCCAGAGTACTAACTTTTCTTTCATTTAGTGAAAGGATGTTTAAAAACTCAACAAGCTAGGAATATACATGTGTTGCTTTTGAGGGGTCACTGGCTGGAGAGTGTTGTTTAATTAGAGCACTTTGGGAATAATCTTAGCATGAAGTGAAAAGAAAGGATTTATTGAATGGGAGAAATATTGTTGAGGCAAGAACTTACAGATTAGTATCATCTTGGGTGTGGAAATCTTAAAGATCATTGTACAGCCTATCAGTAGAGCAGTTCATTAACTATATATATTCACCAGTGAGCAAATGTTTGAAATTGTGTTAACTTCGGCAGGTACAAAAACAGCATGCAAAAGAAGAGTCTCTTGCTGATGATCTCTTTAGGTAAGTATTGATTTCAGCTTTCTCATGTACTTTTTTTTTTTTTTTTTTTTGCGGTACCGGGGATTGAACGCAGGGGCGTTCTACCTCCGCGCTACGCCCCCGGCCCTATTTTTTATACTTTATTTTGAAACCGGGTCTCATGAAGTTGCGGAGGGTCTCACTAAGGAGAGAGAGAGAAAGAGAGAGAGAGAGAGAGAGCTGAGGCTGGCCACGAACCCGGATCCTCCGGTCTCTGCCTCCCAAAGTACTGGGATTACAAGCATGCGCCACCACGCCCGGCTTCTCATGTACTTTTGAAATTCAGTTCTACTCATAAATATCTGTTCCTCTGTCCTTATAATAAACACTTACTCCCTTCACCTGAAGAATGTTATTAACATACGTGTTTCTTTTAATTATTTGAGAATCTCTTAATTGGGTTCACTGGATAACTTCAGGGTTTGGGGTTGATTCAGTTGTATTATATGTAAAGTTTATATGGGGACATTCAGGCAAAAAGAAGTCTCCTAAAAATGGGTGAATTTGTCTTAAAAATTTGTGAGTTTTTTTTTTTAGTTCTGAGAATAATTATAAGTGAGTGGGTTTTGAATTCAGACAAGTAAAATGCCAGGTCATTTGTTTAGTTTTAATTGGCACATGAATAAAACAAAAAGGCTTGATTATAGTTTCAAAGAAGGTTTTTGTGGAAGGTTTGAGAAGAGTGTAATGGGTGATTATAATTTAATTCTGACAATACATTTCCAGCATCCATGGAGGGACAACACACTTTGTGATAATTACCTCTCAACTACTACTAAAATACTGTAGTACAGGTAGTTACTGGCTGAGAGTAACATTTCCCCAAACTTATGTAAAGAAGTGCTATATTTTTAAATCTGTTTTGCCGCCAATTTTATTATTCTCTAATTTCATAAGATTATAAACATTGTTGATGAAAATGTTAACAGTACTTGATTTTTCGTAGGTAGTCAGATGAGATTATCTGGTTGCTTATCTGCATATGTTTAATTGCTATGGGAGAAAATTTTGTAAAGTGATAATTGTATTTTAGGTTTATTATGTTCTTTTGTACAAATGAATTACTGTTATTTGGGGGAGGTGGTTGTGTGCCAACTATTTTAAGTCATCATACTGTATTTTTAAACTGTTGTTTTCATTAATTATTTTAATGCTTTACACAGTTTTTGTTATTTGATGATGTTTTGTTTATACCAAATAGTCATCAAAGCAACATAAAAAGGATAAATGGAACTAAAAATGTTAGTTTTTATTTTCTGAGGAAAAACTGGCATCCTTCTCCTATTTGTCAAAGCATGACTATAGTTTGAAATCCCTTTAACTTTAAAAATGAAGGAAATAGAATCCTTATATAAATGTCATTTAGCCCCATTTTTCTTTCTGTCTTTGCAGATATAATCCTAATGTGAAAAGGAGAAGATAACTGAGAACTTTAAAAGGAAGCTATGGGAACAAATTTCTTAACAAGCATTTACTTCAGACTAACTTGGATACATGAATATATAGTGTATAGAATGTATTTAAGTTACAAATAGTTTATGTCCTAAATTTGTCAAAATGCACAATACTCCATTTCTTTTGTGTGTGGTAATGAATATTGTTTGCTTTGTTCATCTCATCTCTCATGTTAGTTTTTTGTTTATTTTTCAGAAAAAATTTCATGTTACTAATTTCTTGTGAACCTTTCCAGATTTTAATTCCTATTCAAATTCCTATGCATATCATATTTCAACCATTCCCTTTACACAATGATAGCGTTTCTGCACCTTGCTTTTTTTCACTTAATAGATTGGAAGACCATAGGCTAGGTATATCAACATCTTTTTTCTTTGAATTTTCTTTCTTTTCCATTATGCTCTAGTTAGATTCCCTAAACTGATATAACACAAATGAAATGGCTACAGTGGTGAAGATGGCACCCACATATTACTCTAGTGCTAGAACATGAAGACAATATGAAGACTTCATCAAACTTATAGATAGATCTCATTAGAATGAGGAGACCTATATCCCCTTTTGGTGGTGTTAATGAACTCGGTATGCATCTATTTTGACTATTTTATTTTTTTGTGTGTGGTACTAGGAATTGAACCCAGGGGCATTCTACCTCTGAGCTACACACCCAACTCCTCCTTTTATTTTTTGTTTTGAAACAGGGTCTCCCTGGGTTGTTGAAAATCTCACTTCCTTGCTTAGGCTGGCCTCGAACCTGTTATCCTCCTGTATCAGCCTCCCAAGTACTGGGATTACAGGTGTGTGCCAACACGCCCAACTTGACCTGTCCACTCCATGAACATAATACATCTATTCATTTACTGAGACCTTCCTTAAATTCTTTCAGCACTGTTTTGTAGTTTTCAGTGTAGAGAGGCTTACACATCTATTTTAAGATTATCTCTAAAGCATTTAATATTTTTGACATTGCAAAGAGTACTTTCAAAAAGTTCATCTTACGTGCCAGGCGTGGTGGCACACGCTTGTAATCCCAGTACTTGGGAGGCAGAGACCGGAGGATCCAGGTTCGCGGCCAGCCTCAGCTACTTAGTGAGGCCCTCCGCAACTTTGTGAGACCCGGTTTCAAAATAAAGTA
>PVJS01008526.1:0-52837 GCA_004027185.1 Glis glis
TGTAGCTCGGAGGTAGAACGCCCCTGGGTTCAATCCCCGGTACCGCAAAAAAAAAAAAATTCCTTAAAATTCCTTATGATTGACATAAATGCACCTAAAAGAACTTCTGCAGGAGCAATATCATTACAACCAATTTGTAGTAAGTTATACAGAATAGCGTCGTAAGTATCATCATTTATAGAGTATATTTTTCTCCTTTGTTCATTATCAAGGCATGATCTTTTCAAAGAGAAGAGATAAAATTCACTACATGAATCTACTAAGGTTGGTTTAGTTTCATGTGATTGACCAGAAGAAAACATTCACTTACCTGAATATGTGTCTTAATTCTAACACAGTTTCTGTAATTGTATTAAAACTTGCAGTATGTTCCTTTTATTCATTTTACAAATTGCTCTCAGAGAATAAATTATACGTTGAAAGAGATTGTCCATAATAGCTTTGGCGTATGAGTGGCTGGTGGACTTACTACTTTAATGTGATCTGGCAATGGACCCCTTGAGCAATGCCAAATTGTGGTAAATATTAAGGAATTAATATGGATCTACCTGGGCAGAAGCTTAGCAAATAGACCACAACTATTTCTCTGTAGAAAATCCAGTTGTGTACTACAGAGACTGCCCATGAGTGTTGCCTTGCTGAATGGAAACCACAGCGACTGGCTCCTCAGTGTCTATTCCTGCATCAGAGCAAAAATGGGGGTTGGCCTGTTTTCCATAAGGGTGTCTTTCTTTTTTTCTTTGCAAAAATCTGGGCTGTATGCATCAGCTCATGTATGCATTTGGTCTATGTATATACTCTATTATAGTTTACTAAGACAATAGGTTTTGATGAACTGAGCTCTGCCATAAGGAGAGTAGACATTAAAGAAGCCAGTAAAGAATGCCTTTTTAACATGTCAGCAAAGTTAAACACCTACTGATTCTCAACATTGTTTAACAATAGATGTCTTTAAAAATACATATTTATTATGATTTGCTTTGTGGAACTTGCTTGCATATTCTGATCTTTTAAGGGAGAGAAAACCTATGGAGTAAGACATAGAAAATTTTGTTGAAGGGGACCCTTTTCATTTGTGTCCATGCACTGATCCCTTGACTTTCTCCTTATACAACCGCCTATAACCCTGAAAATTCTTATCTGCCTCTAACACGAATTACTCTTTCCATCAAAGAAACTTCTTGAGGTCACTGATGAGCAGACAATGTCCCTGCTTTGGTGCATCCCTGTTCTTTGATCATTAGCCATTTTGATTTGTTTTTCTTTCCCAATTAGTTGCATTCTGAAATCATTCCTTCTCAGGCCACCAAGGCCCAGCCTTTTGTTTCTACCTTCCTTGGGTTTCTTAAAAATCTTGTTGTCTTGGAGCCATTAACAAAACAATTTTATTAATGTGTGTTGGCCTCTGAGCTTTTTCTGACCAGAGACATCTTAGATTCCTCTTAGTTTAAAAACTTCTGCCCTATCTCTGATGATATATAAAAGAAAGAGACCCAAACCCCCTAATTATTGATCCTAGACTTCTGTTTAGCTTTCTTATAATTGACCCTTGCATAACTTTTATCTAATTCCTAGCCCATCACCAAGTGGTCGATTTCTCACCAACCTCCCTGGACCTTGTAGCACAAATTGAAAATGAGCAGATATTCAAGAGTCATTAACCACTGAACATTTTGGACTATTGACTGTTGAGTTTTATAGCATTCACTAGCAGCTGTCATCTCAACCCAACCTTATGTATTTGTAGACTGAAAATTTTGCAAATAATTTGTATGCAATATTTTATTCAATATCCCAAAGGATCTACCTAGGTTAATTTTCTTGTCATGATTTGGCAAATTTTGACCTAGAATATCAACCCCATTTTTTCCATGGGGTTGCAATGTTTTCTGTTTCCCTCATAATTTAGTAAATTTTGGACCTCCTTCTAATATGAAATAAAGTAAACAATGAACACAGAAACCACCAATGGTCTTTAGTTCATGAGAAATTATTTCATGTTACCAAAGAAAAGAAGGAAGTTGCTTTTATCCTAATACTTGTATCCCCATTTCTTATCTTTCTGTGCAAAATGTTTAATGTTTCTATCATGTGGAGCCCTTAATTGCATCCTTACCATATGTGATGCAAAAATTAAGCATCAATTAGCTTTTTCTGGATTGCGTACATCCTTTCATTCTATTTTAATATCACTGCAACTTAACTTTGTAATTTATATTGGAAAAATGGCTTTAAGGGTTCCTGTCATTATTCTTCAGCAGATGTATTTCTTCTACTTAGCTAATTTCATGGCAGTTATGGTTTGATGAGAAGAGATTGCCCAGTATAGACATATCATGATAACCTATGAGATAAAATCCAGTAGGTCCCAGATAGTTTTTTGATGAGTTATTTGGTCTCATACATACAGAATCAACAAATGACAATGAAAGTCATAAACCTCATTTTGCATTCAAAATTATTCTGAGTTAAGCAGTCTGAATCTTTTAAATAAATATATCAGTAAAATGGACAAATGTAATTGTGAACTTGCAGTCTGGTTTTGCTTGATAAAACATATGCAGAAAATCAGAATGCTTTCCTAAGAGTCAGTAGTAAGTGTACCATGGGAAATCCCGTTTTGACAACTGTTTTGTATACTCAGTGCATACATATATGTGGATATGCACCTTGTATATGTTTATATATGCACATACATACAAATATAGTTATGGATATGGCTATAGATATAGATATGCGTTGTCTTTTGCCTAAATTATTTCCTGATATGTTTATGTATATTTTCCTCCTACATGTAAAACTTCTATTTCAGCCTTAATCTCAAATGTTAGAAGAGGCTTAGTTTGCCAGGCTCAGTGGCATATGCCTGTAATCACAGTAATTGGGAGGTTGAAACAGGAGGATCACAGGTTCGAGGCCTCAACTTAGTAAGACCCTCAGCACCTTAGTGAGACCCTGTTTCAAAATAAAAACTAAAAAGGGCTGGGAGTGTAGCTCGGAGGTAGAATGTCCCTGTGCTCAATCCCTAGTAACAAAAAAAAAGGATTATTTTTTTACCCTTCATCCCTCAAACAAAGCTCCTTATGATGAATCTCTCAATGAGACAAAGTGTAGCATTTCACTTAAGAGCAAGGCCCCTGGAACCATGGTGGAATAAATCATTGGTTCCAGTTTTCAACCACTGTCTTCCATGTTCTCATCATGAGAAAGAAATATGATCCGATTCTTTGATTTTTACCTTGGCCATGTGACTTCTTTTGACCAATGGAAAAATACTGGAAATCATTTTGTATGGTTACAAAACTAGGAACTAGCTTTATAAGACCTTGTGTGTTTTTGCTTTCTTATATTGTAACTTTTGTGAATTTTTTCTAGATAACTCATTAAGTCAGAGTGGTTAAGAAACATATGGAGAAGAATTGTCCTAGGCATCCTATGATAAAACAGAGCTTCTCCAACTACCACATCCTGAATGGAATGAGAGGTTCCCATCTATTCCAAGCGTAGATTTGCTCAACCTCAGCTGACCACACTTCTGTAAGAGTGGAAATCCCAGGCAATTTGGGATACTACATTATATACTTGTAACACATACATATATATGAATATGTGTAGTTCATACATTTGTATGATTTCTTTTAGAGTAATTCCTTATTAGTATACTATATTGAAATATTATGAGTATTTCTTAGCCAGCAATATCTGACCAACATAACTATCACTCATAATCTGTATAACTTGAGGCAATATATTTAAATTTTCTCTATCTCAGTTCTCACATTTATGAATAAAAACAGTAACAGCCTACTAGCTCCTAGAGTTTTAGTGAATATTAATATCAATTAGAAGCAGTAGTTACATCATATGCCCAGCTGGGGTAAGAAGAACTACTTTACCCATGGGCAGAAAATGAAGAGAAATGTTTTATTATATCTCACCTTATCTTCATTTTTCATGTTATGTTGAGCTAATCAGAAACCAGTGCCATAATTCTTCACTTCCTCAACATGTGACTGACTCCATACAATTCTTCTCATCTTCTCTGCCCTCTTAGGCAGTGATAAAACCCAAAACATAGTCTCCTTTTAACTCAGAAAAATGTTATCAAGTCACTAAAAGAATGGTCTTTTTCATTTTGACATATATTTGCTAATAAGCAATGGCTACAAAGGTTATTGTATATTATACCATGATCATCTATATCCACTTGTTCGGAGCTAAACTTGAACTTAAAGGACCAGATATTACTGGCCCAAAGGTGTTACTACCTCTTAAAATTTTAGAGATTCTGAAATTAAAGAATTCCATAACTGAACAAAATGTGAGAAAGTGAGTAAGCTGAGCAAAGGATACTACCTTTAAGAACAGAAGTCCTATTAAGGCAGAGGAAGATCAAGGGTTGTGGCCAAGGAAATATGAGCATACTTCACCATCTTTTTAGGTATCATTATCTAGTCATGATGCTGAGGTGGTTCAGCAGGAGGGTGGAGGCTTAGAATGATTATGGGAGGCCTGAGCAGTGGTGCTTGACTGGGTTCTGGTGAAGGTGTGCTTGTTAAGGGAGAGATACTTTGTAATGTGCCCAGCTGGATGTCATCCCTAAAAAATGGAGATTGCAAAAACTAAACAAGAGGGTTCATTTCTAACCCCATTTCCTCCCATATAATAGTGGGACTTATACTGAATGCAAGAAAATAAGAAACCGTGACCAGGGAGAGATTTTCAGGAATTGGGTTGGAATGCATTGGATTGGTTGAAATAGGAGGTTGAAAAGACACTGGATATCTGGGCACAGTGGCACATGCCTATAGCCCCAGTACTTGGGAGGCTAAAGCAGGAGAATCACAGGTTCGAGACCAGCTTCAGCAACTTAGCAAGACCCTCAACAACTTAGCAAATCTCTGTTTCAAAATAAAAAATAAAAGGTCTAGGGGTATAGCACAGGGACATAAAATCCCTGGATTCAATCTCCTATACAAAAGAAAAAAAGGAAGAAGAAGACAGTAGATGCTAGGAGCCAAAGAGAAGGGTCAATAAGGTGAGGGATCTGAAACAAGACTGTATTGCCAGGGCTCTGGTAGTGCAGTCTATCACCAGAATGATAAGCATAAGCTTCACTATTTATTGCCTCTACCTCTAAGTATTTAGGATGACCTGCACAGTGGGCTTTATAATTTCCTAATTCCAGTAGGGCTGATAGACAGGTGTCTGGCACTCATTTTGGGTGCCTTGGGCATACACTGATGGAGATGGGAAAGCAGCATCAGTAATATGAGAGTCAGTAGTTCCTTGGAAAGTTTCAATTTCAACCCATTTATTTCAAAGAAGAAAAACTAGAGTTGCTGAGTAGTTCCATGATTTGTTAACAATGAGGACCCAGGACCAATGAGCTAAAAGTCCAGGGACTTTTTTTAAAAATTCAAATAATTAGTTTTGTTTTGGGGCTTCTGGAAAACATCAAAGGAATTGGCCAATGTTAGCTTACTTCTTCTTAATTTCCCTCATTGATAACATTAATGGAAATAACAGAAACACATTCACACAGAGCACTGTATTGGTTGCCTTGCTGTTTTGAACATCACAAACAATGCCAGTTTTAAATTCAGTTGTTACTTGGGTAAAGGAGATGGATGGATGCTGTTGGGTGGGTGGATGGGTACATAGGTGGTAGATGATAGATAGATGATAGATAGGTGATAGATAGATGATAGATAGATGATAGATAGATAGATAGATAGATAGATGGATATGGATTGTAAAGAAGTTAGGCAGACTCTGGGAGCCATGTAATATTCTACCTCCTTTGCTTGAGGAGTTTGCTTCCTCTATCTAGAAGTCAACATCTGCCCTTATTTGATAAGATGGGTTATTTGTTCCTATATATGAAGACCCATCACCCAAATAATTTGACTAGATATGAACTATTTCCTGAGGCAGGAGTATTTAATAGAGTAAGCAGTAGGAAAAGAGACAGGAAACACAAGACTAGATTTTAAATTCACCTAATTTCCTCACCTCCTGGGGGCACTGAGCTCACCTCCCTGTACTGTGCTCACCTTATTTATGAATAGAACCATTCATAACACTTGTGCCTGTTCAATACTGACTTATATGAGGTAATTGACATGAAACAGTTTTATGCTGATGTCCAGTGGCCTTGTTCTTATGCATTTATCATTACCATTTCCCAATTCTTACTGATGACTGGGTTAAAACAAGTTCAAATAAGGGACACACTCATTTCTAGAAGTTAACCCTACTTTGTTATTTAGGTAAAGTATGATTTGTGCTCTTTCTAAATTTATACACTGAAACAGAGGAGCGTTTTTCATGTGGACAGTTTATACCAGTTCATGGTTGTGCATTGGTACATAGTTATGTTAATTCTATGTGATATTTCCCCTTCAATGCTTTTGCTTATGAAACAGCAAAAAGAAGTGACTCATGTTGAATAAATAGGCCTGTTCACAATAACCGATACATAAGTGAATTTATGCGGGTGGTATTTTGGTGTTGCGGACCAAATTAACTAGCTGAAAATCCATTAACTTCAAGGCTCCAGATGGATATTTAGGATAATTTCAGAAGTACAAGTATAAAAGTCATGGTCGAATTTTCTTTGGCATATGTGTAGAATTTCTACCATGGGCCCATTTTAAAAATCAATATCATAATAATTACATCAAAGCGAAAATAACAGAGCATTATGTGCATGATCAGAGAAAGCTGCAGCTGAGAGGGAAGTCAAGCCACTCCAGGAAAATGAGAGATGTATAATTAGCATCTGCAATTTGTGTTGCTCTCTGAAGTCCCTGGATTTCATGGCAAAACATGCTTTAGCCTATATAAAGGGGACATCAGTAATGGTTGTGTTTTCATGGCATTGAAGTCAGGAGTAGAAAGCATCCTCTTTCACAATTTACCCATCCCTACTCTTACCTTAGATACATAATCTTGACCCCACCCCTCACAACCCATTTCACTTGAGTATTCTCTCTTGCAAACAGTCTAGCTACTTCCCCCTATACCTGTCTGCAGATATTTGGATAGTAAATATTTACATTGCTTAAATAGGAAGCTATGAATAGGAGCAGAAATCTAGAACACAGAGCAGTTTTGCTAGTGCTGCCAACAAAAGAATTGGTGGAATCACTCAATGATTCAATTGATCAGGACTGTATTTGGTGACATTATACAAATCCCCTATGAGGAGAAGATCTGCTAAGAGTTATAAGACATTTTAGGACAGTATCATTATAAGGTCTTTGTAGTCCAAATGCTTATAATCCAGTTGGGAAACACAATAAACACAAAAAATGTCATCATCAACCTATCAAACATCCCTTCTTCCCTTAGGTCCCTGTAATTGCTATCATTCCTTGAGTACTTTTTGTGTAGTCAACATTTATTTACTCCTCAAGACAGGCTAGAAAGTAGGTGAAAGTATAATCCCCATTTTATGGACATGAAAACTGAGCTTTAGTGGGGTAAAGAAACTTTCCCAAGGTTACGCAGCTATTAAGCAGTGAGAACAGGATTTGTAAGCAAGCTCCAAGCATAAGCTGTCTCCATGGTTTCTAATATTTGTGGAAGGATTATCTTCCCTTCCAAGGGAATTCTCCTCCAAAACAGGAAAATTTCTGCTTTTCATATCCTGTGTCTTCCACAATCCCTAACATTGTTTACAGAGATTATATATATTCAACTCAATTTTTAAATATGCTTTTATTGGTGCATTATAGTCTTACATCATAATGTAAATCATGTTGATAGTGACATACATGCACACAGTAGTTGGTGGCCCCCTGGGTCCCTCCCCATCCCCCCTTCCCCATACATCCCCATACAGAGTCCTGAGATTGACATTGGCATTTTCACATATGTACACAAAGCCGATGGTACAAGGATGCCCACTATCACCACTCGTTTTCAATATAGTCCTTGAGACTCTCGCCAGAGCAAAAAGACAAGAGAAGGATATCAAAGGAATAAGAAGAACTAAAATAATTTTTATTGAAGATGACATGATCCTATATTTAGAAGACCCAAAAAAACCAAAAGACTACTAGAGCTGATTAACAAATTCAGCAAAGTAGCGAGATATAAAATCAACCAAAAAAAAATCAGTAGCTTTTCTATATGCCAACCATGAATTCACTGAGAAAGAAATCCAGAAAATGATTCCATTCACAATAACCTCAAAACCAGTAAAATACCTAGGAATAAATCAACTTAATTTTTATTGAGTGTCAGCTCCATATTTGATACACAGTGGTATGTAAAAGGATAAGAAAAAATCAAAGCAGTATGAAAATGCCCAATTAAAGAACCAGGATACCTGACAGCAACAGATTTTATTATCAGAAATACCATGATAAAGAATAGGATATATAAAAGTATGTTACAAGGACATTATCTTATGAAAATAACATCAAATAACATTCTGATAATATCCCAGAACATCAATGTGTGTCAGCACACTCAATGGCACTCATTTACACTGTAGTCTAACCAGCTACTAGTAAAACAACTGTTGTCAAAGTCAAGGCTTAGAGGCCTACTGAATTGACTAGTGCCCCCTCCCTCAAATTCCTGCCTGTCTGAACTCTTAGAATGTGACCTTATTTAGTATAGGGTCTTTGCAGATGTAATCAGTTAAGATGAAGTCATACTGGACTAGGGTGGGCCCTAAATCCAATGACTGGTATTCTTATGAGAAGATCACTGACTGAGAGAAATGCTCTCTGGGGTAATACTGATTAAAAATACTGATTCCTGGATACCACTGTAAACCCATGGGGCATAATATCTATGAAAAAAGTTAGGAACTAGCATTTTTAATTTACTAGCATTCACGGTAGAAGTTCTATGTTTCCCAAAGTTTGAAAACTATGACTTATGGAGTTATGAAGATGTTTAGGGCATAGTAATTCTCTCTACTGGAATTACTTCAAAGAGCTGTGATGTGGAAAAGAACAGAGTAAGGGATAATCTTACTTGTGGCAATAATTCCTACAGAAGTTCAGAGGAAAGAGAACATTGTGGAAGGAAGTACATTAGATAAGGAAGCTCAGAATACAAAAATTTTATTTTGGTTTCCAACTTCAGTGCATACAGGATACTCTAAATATGTTAAATAAGACCTTTGCATGCAGATCAAATCAAACCTTGTTAAGAGTGATAGCTAAGCTTTCCTTGTTAAGAGTGGTGGCGCACTCCTGTAATCCTAGTACTTGGGAGGCTGAGACAGGAGGATCACAGGTTGGAGGACAGCCTCAGCAACTTAGTGAGACTTTCAGTAACCCAGTGAGATCCTGTTTCAAAACAAAACATAAAAAGGGCTGGGGTGCAGCTCAGAGGTAGAGCTATGGATTCAGTGGGTTCATGCCTCTGGGTTCAATTCCCCATACCACACACACATATTTCAATAGCTATTGCTTGATATTTACTTCACATACATTCTCCCCTTAAATAATCTAGACAATTTTCCCCAGTGGTGGTGGTCCATTAGCTTTATCTTACTGATGAGAATACTGAGTTTAGAGGAGTTAAAAAGTTGACTAGAAGTGACCAAGTAAGTGGTAAAGCCCACACACAAAATCTGGGCTATTTAAACGTATGTCTTTACTGTTATCCATTATACCTTAGGCTCAAGAATAGAGCACTTCTCTTGAAAAAGCCCCATGGCCTGTATAAAACTGAGACTTGGCACTTGGTCTGGGTGGATTTGAAGTCCAGGGGTATAAATGCTATCTGTTTCAGAAGCCCAAATTTCATATAAACTTTTAGGGAAAGAAACATTTTTGTACTAAAATAAGCATGAACATAAAATTCAGGATAATTTTTTAAAAGTGAATCAATTTTTAAAAGATGCCTATAGTTAGGAAAACTTCACAACTGATCAGAATTTCTCAGGTCAGCATCAGTGAGCTAGAGGGTAGAAGGACCCTGTTTGAGAATTTTCAGCATTCTAGAGTAATTTATGGCAGGCATTGTGAAAGAATATCCTATGTTCCCTCATTGGTTTTATCCCACACTGGACTGCCTGCTTTAATCAGTCCTTTTTAATTGATTTCTACGATAATTTTGCCATATATTCTGCAAAATGGAAGCATTCATACAAATTTGTTTACTTGAAGCAGTAGTGATTTTCTCTAATCTAAGCACCCTGACCTTTCTTTGTACTGCATTTTCCCTGTGGGTGGCAATGAGAGTATGGTTTTAGACCATTTGGCAGAACAAAGTAGTTTTCTGGTTGGGTACCAAAGAGAAATAATGGTCTTTCCACTGTTGAGCAGAATCAAGAGTGCACATAACATGTCTTATGTAATCCAATGGCTCATGCTGTCTAGAGAGGTTCTGTTAACCATTTCACACCCACTGGCTAGAGAAGAAGCATGGCTAAAGGTCAGAGTTGCTGACATAGATAAAAGACATATAGGGTGTCACATGACTAGAACACATGGCAATCCAACACAGAGCAGTGAGACGCTCAGAAAATAACAAACTAATTCACTAAACACAAGAGATTTTTTTCAAAGTGGATCTTGATACAGTTAAAAAACTATGTAGTCCCTCCATGTCCAGTTTTCCAAATATTTAACCTAGAAGTCAAGTACACTTCAAATAATTGATTTTCCAGACTGTCCACATATGTTTCACATCTCAGAAATTGAATGAAATAGAAAAATAGAATCCCAGTTAAAGTTTTTTCAATGAATACATCATCAGTGGATCTTTCCAAATACTTTTTACATCTGTTCACAGAATTAAAGTTTCACTTTTCCTCACCAACCTTTCCAAAACTATATTATAGAGGATTAGTTTGTTTTTAATGAATAAATCATCCAGTTACATTCATGGAGCAAATCTATACCTTAGCTGGAAAGTTTAGCATGGACTTTTGGCAATGTTACTTTAAGAATGTATCTCTCTAAGAAATTGAGTAGTTACTAGAAATTGTGCTAATATGCCAATTCCACTTGGATATCTTTGTAATTTGGGCACTTCCTCTCCTGCTGAAGGATGGTTGGAGGGAATAGTATTGGATATGGGACAGTTGCAAATAAAGCCTCTGTTTTCCTGCTAAAAGTGCAAATCAAGTCTTTATTTTGATTGCCCTTAAATTTTGACCTGTAACTGGCATTGGAAGCATCAGAGAAACCCAGGAAGCAGCCACAGCAGCATTTAGCATCACAGATGCTGGAGCAGAATTGAGTTTAGAAAATAGATTTTTAAGGGATTACAAAAGCAGATATTATATAACAAGATTAGTATAAAGGGTGGGACATCTGCTGGCTATTTTCAGAAAGCCATCATTCTGTCACCCTTTATTAAAATAATCTTAGTGGATACCTGGCTGTTATTGTTCCTTTTTACCATATGTCTCCAGTGAGAACAAGGTTGACATTTCTGTATTCTAGTCTTGCCTTCCCTTTCTTTTTTATTTATTTATTTTTTTGGTTTTCATTTTTGTTTTGTTATTCTTTGGTTATTGTTTTTATTGTTTGTTTATGAAAAAAGAAAAAGAAGACTGTCTTATTATGAAATCACTATTATAATAGCTATTTCACAGGTAGTGTTCTGAATAACCTGAGCACACATGTTTGGTCCATCTTCCTTGAGAATCAATAAAGATCAGGAGGGGCAACATTGCTTTTACATACTTACAAGCATGAATATTTTATACAGTACATTAAATAAAAATCTGTATGATAAAACCCCCAGGTAGATAAATGTCACAGGGAATGTTTTGGTTAACATCTCAAGTCCCCAAGGAAGACTTAGCACTCAGGAATATTCACTAGTAAACATTGGAAAACTAGTAAGACCACTGGAATGAAGTGGAGACCAGCCTTATTGAAATCCGGCAGGGCAGTGACAGTGTGGTTCAGACATGTGCACAAAGGGTGGACATTCCACAGAGGGCCCAAGGGAGGAGAGGAAAGGCTGCTTCTTCCATAGAGAGAGCAGGGCTCAATGTGTTTAACCACTTCCCTAATGGACCCTCTTTGAGAGACCCTCAGTCAGGATGTTGTCATGATTAGGTCATTCAGAGGCTATTGGCTCAGTGAAGCAATGCAGTTGAGACCTTTCTCTATGCCCTTTAACTGCTAAGTGGAAAGTTTCTCTATGCATCAACTGCTAAGTGGAAAGTTGACCAAAGTAAAAGATGGTGTATTCCCCAGGGGTTGATAGTCTAGTTGGGGGAGCATGTTTCTCTATTTGGTCTTCAAAGAGAGAGGATATACAAATGCTACCAAAGATAAAAATACAAAATAATCCACAATTTGGAACAAATAGTGCATGTTGGAGGGGTAGAGAATAGAGGATGGATAAGAAGATGGATAGATGGAATTCCTCTTCTACTTCATTTCTCTCTGTTATACATAGCATATACCACACACCCAAATCATACCCCCCACGCACGCCATTGTTGCCACCACTCAGCCTCAGGGGCCTTGTCAATAAAATCATTTTGGTTTGCCACTTCATACTGTCTGAGACATGAGCCTATGGAAAATTACCAAAGGGAGATTAGGGAGATTGTTCCCTTTCAGTTTGCCTTTTGAACAAACAGATTCTTTCTTTCAGGAGTGGGAGGGACACCAACCTGAAAAAAAAAAACAGCTTTTGTCCTCACAAAATTCTCTTTTGGAAGCTATGTTAATGAGTTTCTCTTTGAACTGTAAATGGCTTCTGTAGTACATGTCAGATGCTAATGGAAATGTCCAAGAAGTGATAATGTGCAGAACTGCCTTGCACAGTTTGGTGGTGGTCTCCCATTCCTTTGAGCCTCCAGACCAGGTTTCAGAGCCACTCTGTGGGTTGGCACAGTATTCTTCTTTGGAGAAAGATTTTTATTTTTTCTCCCAGTAATGGCATTTTTTAAGGTGTTTCGTTGGCTTTATAAAGCATGATCTTCTGTGGGAAACCTCATAAGCAGCAATGAATGACAATTGTTTCTTGAAATTTTTAATTACTGTGACAAAGAAAGAGTCATTATTAACCTTTGTATCTGAACCACCTCTGCAGATGTTCTTAATCAAATAAAAGGAAGAAAAAGAGTGTTCTGAGAAGCAGGAATATGAAGTGTGTAATGCAGGCTTGCAGTTGGGTTGGGGGTTGACACGAGAGTGCTGCACCAGCGCTGGAGGAACAATAGATCCAACTTCAGAAGGGTAACCTCATGTCACAGGCAGGATGGTGAAGAAAGACCTATTCCTGGCACTGTCTTCTCAGCTTGGGGGCACCGAGGACACCTTGAAAGTGATAGAGAGCACAGAGTGGGAAGGAGCTTTGTACCTGAGCTGATGTAGAAGCTGAGTTGTATGAAGTTAACCTTTGATAGGATGGATTTTGAGAGATTAAGTTGATATTTTACCAGTTGTCTTCTCATCTCTTCTTTTGGGTTCTCCCAAAAGCAGACCCTAAGACAGGGATAAGAGTGTAGGTAGAGTGTTTCTGAGTGATATAGTGATGAAGAAGACCATCATAGAACATGTTTACCATGCTTGGAAATTACAGGTTTACAGCCTTGGGAGATCTGGGTTTTTCTATCCAAGGATGACAGATCAGAGAAATTTAAACTTCAACTCCTTGCAGTCTTTGGTTGATGCTGGTAGGGTGACAAGTGTTAATTCTTCACACTCCCAGCTTACTAAATATTTGATCAGAGTCCACTAGCCCAAGAAATCCCTCAAGCAAAGAGATCTTGGCCCCCGGTTTATGCATAGCACCAAGACCTGAGGGACTAGGGACCGGCAAGCACAGTGCTGGCACACCTCTGGACCAGGTGGACTCACTTACCTTTTATGGATCTAAACCCCATATAACTAATCCACTTCTTACCAGAAGGAAATCCATTACTCTTATCCAGAAGGTTATACCTACTACTAGATGAGAAATGCATCTACAGAGATGTGTCTCATCTCTGAGTGGCTATGGCATGGCTAAGACCTCACTTCTTAAGTTTGTTGTCACACAGTTGCCCATGAATCCAGGCCCCCAGCCCCATAATAGAGTTCACAAAGAGATGTGTTTCCCCATAGTGTCAGAGTGGGCCCCAGTCTCAACAAACTTACTGCTACTTTGTTGGGGTCACATTTACAATTTGTGTTGACTTTGGATGCTCTTCTACAAAATGAATCTTGGCCTCTTAACTATTGGTTAGCCAAACATGGAATATGGTTGCTTCAATTACTCATAAGCAAGGAGTGGGCAACAGTCACCTGTTGGACAGACCTCAGGTAGAGGGCATCATGTGTGACTGGCTGCTGAATTACAACAGTGGGAATGATGTATAAAGGGGCATTGTAATAAAATAATTCTGGTTGCCAAAAGTAGAGGGTGTTGTCATGGGTCAAGTCTTTCCAAAAAGTAGACTGAGAGGGAGATTTACAAGCAGCAGGTTCATGGGACGATGTTCTTGATCAATACCTGGAGGAGGAGGGAATATGAAGGAAGCCAGGTTGGGAAAAGCTAAACCGTGATAGTCAGAGAAAAGGATTCCTTTGACACCACAAGGAGTTCTGGAGTTGAGATGGGGGATTAGTTTGCCACATCTGCCATAGTAAAGTACCCAGACTGGGTAGCTTAAACATTCACAATCAATCTTCTTGGTTTGGAAGGCTAGAAGTCTCACATTAAAGTTTTCGTAGGGTTGGTTTCTTCTGCTGTCTCCCTTCTTGGCTTACAGATGACCCTCTTCTCCCTGTGTCTTCACATAGTCTTTCCTCTGTGTGTGTCTTTGTCCACATTTCCTCTTCCTGTGAGGACAGCAATCATATTGGAAAAGGATCCACCCTGAGGATCTCATTTTAACTTAATTGCCTCTTTAAAGACCCCATCTCTAAATGCAGTCACATTCTGAGTTACTGCAGTTGGAACTTCAAGATATGAATGGGGGGGGGCAATGCATCCCATATCACAGGATCCTTCAGTGTTGCATTAAATTGAAGGGAGGGGGCTGAGCCTTTCACTTGCTGCTTGAGTCCATCATCAAGTGCAGGCTGGCTTCCAGAACAGAGGGTCAGCATGGCTAAGGTGCTTCCCCCTCCCCCAGTCTCTGAAAGGGACTCTACAGAGGTATCAGGCACCTGCACCTCTAGCAGAAGGAGGAGTAGAAAGATATGCATTAGTCCTGAAGGGAGGGGGCAGATACAAACAGCACACCACAGATTACTATTCTATCATGAAAAGGAAACCCATTCTTTCTCTTGGCCTGGCATTCAATCTCATGGGATCATGAGAGAACTGCAGGTCCTGGCCCATGTCTGCGTATATGTCTGTTCTATACTAAGTGTGTGGAATAGCTTCAAGAACCACAACATATGTGCCATTTTGATCAGTATGAGGCAGACCTGGAAATTAACTTGTATGAATGAGCCTCCAGATCAAACCAAAATAACTCTTGGTTATTCAGATATATGGCCACTTTTCTTAGAGAGTTATAGAAAAGTCAAAAAGAGCAATTTATCAAAAACAAAACAAGAAGAGTCTGAATTGTGCTGCCACGGAATAATGACAGATGTACTAGGTTTGCAAAAAGCCCCGAAAAATAAAGGATCATTTTCATGGACGCAGAAGCAATTTCAAAATGTAAAAAATGCCCTTAGAGTGCTGATAGATTTTAGATGCTCTCCAACTCATCCAAAAATCTCTGGGATCATGGAGAGAAAATTTTTCCCATTCTGTAGTTTGGAAGTTACAATACTGACTTCTGGAGTGGTAGGAACAAGTGTGAACACACTTAATACCTTTCAGCAAGAAGCAGAAGAATGATATTCAGTGACACTTGATAGGAACATTAAAGTACCACAACAAGAACTCCTGTAGGGTCTTGTGAAATCCCTCCATTACAGCAGCTCAACTGTCAGCTTACCCATTTTCCCTTTCTCTCCCTGGCTGATATGTCCAGATAAAAAATCTGCTTATGCATCATATGGGCCATTTTTTAAATGTTTCTTTTAAGACAGAATTTTTCAGAAACCGGAAAAAAATGCCTTTTACCAGAAAAAGTGCCCCTGATACTCTCATTTGGCTGGGAACTCATCTTGACCTATTTTTAAAGATCAGGGGGCCAGTGATATAGCTCAATGTTAGAGGCAGTCCTTAGCATATAGAGTTCCTGGGTTCTATCCCCAGTACAAAAGAAATCAGGGTAGAAATAAAAGAATTTGCCAAGTCAACACTGATATATCTATGTGCCAGCACTGTGCCTAGGATTCTCAGGTCCTGAGGTTATGGTTTGGAGATAAAATGCCCCCAGAGAAGCTCATGTGTTAGGCCATGCAGCCAGGTTTGGAGATGGGAGGTGGCTGGAAGAGGTGAATCACTGGGGGTGTAGCCTTCAGACTGAATCTGTCCCTGGCCCCCTCCTTTCCCTTTTTCTTTGCTTCCTGGCTGCCATGAGTTAATAGCAGCTTTTCTTCCTTCACCATGCCTTCAGGCCTGCTGCCAGGGTTTTTGCCTTGGAGTTGGCTGACTATGGACTGGACCTCTAAAAATCTGTGAGCCAAACCTATAAGACTCAATCCAGAGCATGAAAGGGAGGAAAGGGGGAGGGAATAGGGTGGGATTGGAGGGAGGGCTAAATGTGCAATGTGTGCATGTATGATGTTGATACCCTGACATATATCAAAATGTATAATTACAATGCACCAATAAATGAACATAAAAAAGAGAATAAAAAAAACAAAAAAAAATCTGTGAGCCAAATAAACCTTTCCTCTCTAAGTTGTGTTTGTCAGGTATTTGGTCACAGCAACAAAAACTGACTAAAACACCTGATGAACAGGAGCTCTACAAATAAGTGATTAATATTTATGAGGTACTCCCACATGTAGAGCCCTTTGCCAGGCAATTTACATAGAATATTTCATGTGGTTATTATAACCAACAGTGGCAGACAGGAGTCAGATGACTTCCAAAATCCTTAACCCCTGCTGTACACAAACCTCCCAGTTACCCAAGCCTTAACCTAGGCATTGCTGTAAAGGAATTCTGTAGATGTAACTAAGGTGCCAAGTCAGTTGGCCTTAAGGAGAATTATCCAGGTGGGCCTGACCCCATCACATACACTTTAAAATCTTGGTTTAGGAGTCAGATATGGAGAAAGTCAAGAGATTCAAAACCAAGAAAGATTAGACATACCCTTTCTGGCTTGAAGATGGAGGTACAAACATGGCAAGGAAAGCAGGAGGCCTCTTGAAGCTGAGAGTGACTCCTAGCTGCCAGCCAGCCAACATGGAAATGGAGACCCACATCTATACTGCAAGGAACTGAATTCCTGCCAACAACAAAAGTGATCTTAGAAGTGGATTTCTCTCCAGTGCCTCCAGAGAACAGCTCAGTGCAGCTGACACCTCAATTTTAATCTAGAAATATCCTGAACAGAGAACTCAGTCACATATGCCAGGCACTGGACCTACAGAATTGTGATCTGCATAAGTAAATGTTGTTTTAAGCCATGAAGCCCCACCAGGTCAATGTCTCCATTTTAGAAATGAAGCTACTGAGGCTTACAAATATTAAGTAACTTGCCCAAGGTCATAGAGCAAGTCACTGGTAAAGTCAAGTTGGAACACAGGCAGCTGGTTACATAGAGACAACCAGTGTGGGAGGCAGAAAGCCAAGACAGTCTCCAAGATGCTACTCACCCCCAGGTGTGCCTGTCTAGTGCAGTATACTCCCCCAGTATGTGTGGATCCTGTGAATATGATGGCATAGTTACTTCCCTGATTGAGAAAAAAGAATTTCACAGATAAAATTAAGGCATTTGATCCACTTAATTAATTAAAAGCGAGAGAGTCCTGGTGGGCCTGACTGTGGGACTTAAAAAAGTCCAGTGGTTGGAGATGAAGAAAGTCATAAAGACACATTGTTGCTGGCCCAGAAGAAAGAAAGCACCCATATTCATACCCACAGTGAGGAATCACAGGTAGCCTTTAGGAGCCAATAGTTGTTTCTGGCCAACAGCTAATAAGAAAATGGGGACCCCAGTCTACAACTGCAAGCAACTGCATTCTGCCAAAAGCTTGGAAGAATAGGCTTGAAAAAGACCCCTGGGCTTTGCAAGGATAGCAATGCAGTGACATGTTCACTACAGCTCTTCTGATTCTGGGCAGAGGACCCAACAAGGTTGGACCTGGACTTACAGCATGCTGGGACACAGTGAGCTAATAAAGTGTTCTTGTTTGGAGCCATTAAACATGTGGTAATGTGTTTTGCTGCAACAGAAAAAGAATACACTGGGAGAACAGATTGCTCTCCGTTGCTTCACTTGGTGGGAGAGGAGATTATGATACAGGCCTATCAAGTTCTTGTTCTGCAATTTATCACTAATGACATTGTTCCTTTGCTGTACTATCCTTGACTTAGAACACAAAGGAAGCTCCAAGTGGCCTGGTCTTCCACATTCTTGAAATCTGTCTTGTACAAATTTGATACTTAAGCCCGGAAATTTAATTCACTTATTAGCAGAAGCCACTATTTTATGAAAAAATACCCTATATCCAAGCTCACTTTCAGGAAGACTGGAACATCACCCAATCTGTCCATCAAGCTGTATTTACACAGGCTAGCCCCCATCAGTCCCCAGTTATAGCAAGCAGTATTTTCAGGCACACCATATCTCTGAGTGTTTGTCATGGGGGAGCAAGTTACATTCCTCAGAACCCATGCATTCTAGAATTGCTGAACACAGGATAATTGTGGCTCTGTCAGCTGCCCTATGACTGGTAGCTGTGAAAATGGAGTTCAGTTGCAGATACTCCAATCCCGCTTTACCGCACAACCCTCTTCAGGAGTGGTGGATATGATGCCAGAAAATATTAACAGAATTTATGTCATCATATTTATGGGGCATAACCCCCCCACTGTGGATTAATGGATAGCTTTGTGAAAGAAATACATCTTTACTCCTTTATACCTTGATGGGTGAGCTACAGTTGGCATCAATAGAAATATGTGGAGAGATTGCCTTTAGAAGGTCAGCTTTTAAAGGACTTTTTTGACCTCTAACTCAATGAAAATAGATTTTTGATTGTTGACGAAGACAACTGTAACATAAGACTTTCAACCTTTAAAAAAATTCTCATTGAAGTATAACATACATATAGTTCCTGAGTGTACAGATTGATAAATTTTCACCAACTGAACACATCCAGGGAACCATCATCCACATAAGAAAAACCAGGATGCCAGGCATTCCCCTAGCCTGCTTTTCAGAAACCCTCATCCCTGAATAATTGCTGCACTAGCTTCTAACACCACAGGTGTTTTTGTCTATTTCTATAATGTTCTTTTTTTTTTTTTGCGGTACCGGGGATTGAACGCAGGGGCGGTCTACCTCTGTGCTACGCCCCCGGCCCTATTTTTTATGCTTTATTTTGAGACCGGGTCTCACGAAGTTGCGGAGGGCCTCACTAAAGAGAGAGAGAGAGGGAGAGAGAGAGTGAGAGAGAGAGAGGGAGAGAGAGAGTGAGAGCTGAGGCTGGTCGCGAACCGGGATCCTCCGGTCTCCGCCTCCCAAAGTACTGGGATTACAAGCGTGCGCCACCATGCCCGGCTATTTCTATAATGTTCTTGAACTTTATAGAATTGGAATCCTCCAATATGCACTTTTTTTTCTGGATTCTTTTATACAATGTTATGTTTGTGAGATTTACCTATAGTATTGTATGTACTTACAGATTGTTTTTTTTCATTGGTTTGTAATATTCCACTGTATGACTGCATCATAATTTACTTATCCATTCAACCATTAATGAACATTCAAGCAGCTTCCAATTTGGAGATATTACAAATAACCATGCTGAGAACACTCTGGTAGATGTATTTTAGTGAATATATATTTTGCTAGGTGCTAACCTAGAGATGAAATTGCTAGGTCATAGGGTATGTATGTATTTGGCTAATTTAGTAGATACTCTCAAATAACTTTCCAAAGTGGTTGCATCAATTTATCTTTAAAAGCTGAATATGAAACTTCTTGTCATCCTTACCAATAGTTGATATTCTCTTTTCATTTAGAAAGCTTTTAGCTTTTAATCCATACTAGTTTACAGGACATCAGTGTCGCTATTGTGACGCTAATGAGCACCTTTATGAAGAGATCAGTACTGGGCTAGAGAGCTATTTAACTCAACATAGCATCAATGGAGAAGGTCATAGTTGATGATAATAAATAACTCATGCCCTTTATATAGTGTTTCTCCATTTTGCAAAAGCACTTAGGCTCTTCTACAATTCTGTTTGAAGGTCTTCTGGGAAACAGTAAGGAAATTCTAGCTCCTGAGTATCTTATTGTTTAGTTCTAGAACTAAACACTTTAAAAAATGATCAAGTACATACCTACACTTTAGTTAAGTCTGTTTACCTAACGATATGCTCTACAAATATCTACCAAGCTCCACCTTATTTTTCATAAGGTTATAGTTTAAGGTATAAGAGAACAAGGGTCAAATCATTATATCCAAATGTTAGAATTAAGTTAAAATTAATATTAATGTTACTTTTGGTATTATTTGCTATTAATATTTTAGATTGGGGATCAATTGGAGTTTATTGACAACTTGTTCATTCAAGAAAAGTGAATCATTTAAATATGTGAAATAAATTACAAAAGATTGTATGAACACTTTAGGCTGTTCACTGAGAAGATAGGCTAGGACCAACAAAAGTTCATTTTGAAGGAAACGAGTGGAATTTAAATATCTTTTTGACAGGTTACACACCTCTAAAAAGGAGCATTGCTGTTTTTTGTACTTTGTTGAGTTTCTCTACATGATACTGTATGAAATGATGTTAAGATTATTTCAGTTGTGGTTTAATCAGGGAAGCAGAATCCTGTAAGTGATATGGAACAAAGGATTTATCCTATAATAAATATATCTTATACAATCATGAGAGAAATTTGGGAAGTAAATGTTTGGCAGAACAAAGAAAAGCTTCTAATCATCGTCCATGGTATGAAGCTGGTGGAAGAACAGAGAAAAGCTTCTAATCGGGGCCCATGGTATGGAGCTGGTAAAGAAGTCTATGGAAGACATCTGAGCAGGTCTGAAATATGTCAACAGGGCAGGTGACCAAGAGCCAGGTATTAATGAGGAAAGCTGAGTATAGAGTAGGTCAGAACAAGGACAGTATGGAAGCCATGAGACAAAACAGCCCACAGGAACAAACTGGCATGTGAGTCTGTCCTCACTGCACCAAACCCCAAAGCTACAATGTCCCACAGAAGGACCCTGTGTCTTCCCTGCAGAGCTGCATGTGTATCCAGCATAGGACCCAAAGAACCTGAGGCAGAGACTGGCAAGAGCTGGAGAAGCCCTAGAGCTGCTCCCCCACACCCATGTGACAAGCAACAATATGTGCAACCTGCCCAGAGCTCTAGACCCACTTCCCTAGGGCAATGGCTGCAGCTGTGTTTCTGCCCTGAAAACCTCATGGGAATTACTCTGTGCCCAACCCTAGCCCAGAACCATTGAGAGAAATGGTAGTAGTTCCAGCTTACTAAATATAGTGCAAGACTGCCACAGAGAGAGTCTACAAGAGAGATGTAAAGAAGAAAAAAAAGCACAGGGATGACATAATTTGATCCTTTCATTATATAAATATGAAAACTGGAGCCATTAGAGATGAAGCTCCAGCCAGAGTCACAAGCTTAGAAACTCAGGCTAGTAACAGGCTTACAAACTCAATCCTATGTGTCTTCATCTGGGTGATATCATAGAATAAATGCTGGGTGTGGAGTTAAGACACCTGAGTTTTTGTCATTAATTATTCTTTGACCTTAGGGAAAAAAATCAATTTGTGGACTCATGTTTTATAGTGAGTGAATGGTATATAGACTGGGCCCAACCAATTTAGCCTTTAATTACTTAATAACTTAATAACTGATGAAAAATGAATAGCCTTTCAAGAACCTCATTATGATGTATAATTGCAATACACCAATGAAAGTAGATTAAAAAACACAACATTTCACAAAATTGTCCCATGGCTTAAAATAAAAAAAATGAGACCATATTCCTGGGTTTCAGTAATGAGCCATTCTTAATGGTTCTCATGAAATTTATCCAGAACTAGAATGGATGGCCAATGTCCTTCCATTATTGCACAGCTCAGTTCTCTGTTCTCAGCCATGTAGCAATTAAATCTTCTGTATTCTTCTTGCCACCCCATGGTAGATTCTACTTACTTGATCCATTCATCTAACTTTTTCAACAGGAGTCAAGTACTACTAGTTGGAAAAATGCTATTCCAAAGCGGTGACAGGAAGAAGCTGGAAGGGTATCAGATTTCTAGTTGTGTATTTCTATGTCTTTGCTCATGAATTTGCATTAACGCTTAGCAGGAACAGCTCATCTCTGCTCCATGTGGCATCAACTAGCATGGTTCAGATGCCTGGAGCTGAAAACATTTGAAGGCTACCCATTTTAGCTAGGGCTGTTGGCCAGAACAGCTACATATGGATTCTCCATGCGGTCTCTCTGCTTCCTCGTGATATGCTAAGTGCATATATACAAGTGAGCCTTCCAAGAGGACCAGGCAGAAACTGTATTGCCTTTGATGATTTAGAAATCACTTCACATCACTTCTGCTGTAGTCTTAAACATCTCTGATTCAAGAGAAGGGAGTTTAGATGCCACCTCTCAGTGAAAGAAGCATCATTGTTAAATTCTTAGGTGATCTGTGGGATGGAGAGTACTCAGCATGTGGGATAAGTTTATAAACATAGAGTCTGTCAACTAAATTAACTCTTGTCCAACAAGACCCCAGAAAATATGTATGTAGACACACATATACATATATACAAATATACATATCTAACAAATACATAGTGAGTGAGGATAATTCTTGGATTCATTTTGCTCCCAAGACATTTACAGTGTTATGCCTAAAAGTAAGGACAAGGAATTGGGCCACTCAATTATTTAAAAATAAAAGTGCTTCATCCTCATCATCCATTTTCTCTTTAGAAAAATAAAATTGGTTGCTCAAATTTTTTTTTTACAGTACCAGGGATTGAACCCAGGGGCATTTTACCTCCGAGCTACACCCCCAGCCCTATTTTTTATTCTTTATTTTGAAACTAGGTCTCGCTAAGTTGCAGAGCCTCACTAAGTAGCTGAGGCTGACCGTGAACCCGGATCCTCCGGTCTCCGCCTCCCAAGTACTGAGATTACAAGCGTGCGCCACCGTGCCTGGCCAGTTGCTCAAATTTCAACCCAGACAATTTCCTTGGTAACAGGGCCTAATGTGCTAAAGGGTAGATTGTAATTCTTCACAATATTTGAAAAATCTGGATATGAACTGTATGGTGTTTAAAAGGACAATTAATAGTAGAGAGTAGCATTGCCACTAAAGAGTCCCCACACAAACACAGACTCACACACATACTCATACACATAGTCTCATACACATACACACTCACACAAGGAATGTGAATGTTAAAAAGATCCCATGTAATGTATTGTTCTCAAATATAGAGGAAAATGGTTAGAAATGTGAATACTCAGTTATGTCTTCTTAGGTTTACATTAAGCCCAATTTTCTTAGTTTTGATTTTTTTAAATCTCAGTTAGGTGATTTTAGCAATAATTTGAAGCCTGGAGAAAAATAAAGTCAACAGTCATAGGTTCAGAAGTGAGTGTAATTATGGTTTTTGGAAACTCTGTGTAGCTCAAGACAGGTAGAAGGTAGTGTGTCTAAGAGAAGCTAATAAGGCTCAACAGAATCTTATTGTTTATTTTAGGATGTTAATTATAAAGTATTTCAAACATACAAAAATATGTATCTACCACCATAGTTAATGGCTATTAGCCATTTGCCATATTTTTCTCAAATATTTTTCCTTTCTAAGTAAACAGAATACTACCTATTCATTCAAATCCCTGTCACTCTTGTCTTTTACCTTTCCCCTCTCTAAAGAAACATCATTCTAAAGTTATGTGTGACATTCCTTTATGTATTTCCCTATATTAGCACTGGCAAAGATAAACTGAGGCATGGTCAAGTTTTGGAGTTTGAGCAGACAGTCATTTGTGAATTGGGCATCTTCAAACTCCATGAGGCCCTGGGCTCACTGAAGAGGTCATGAGGGGTGTCGTGGTCAACATTCTCACGACTGACTGCAATTTAGAAGAAAAAAGACTGATTGTCACACAGTGTTTTTCAAGATTCTGCATTCAGTCTATGTGAGGCCAGTGTCTGAAGTTCAGGGAATGGTGGCCAGGAGAGGAGAGAGGGAGAGAGCAAGGGCTCCGTTCTCACATCATGGAGGCCAGAAGCAAGAGAGAGAGCAGGGGGAGGAGGAACCATATAATCCCCAAAGCCACACCCCCAGGGCCCTCCTTAGCAACCAAGCTTGCTGCCAGCATTGCTACCTTGTTTCCATTAGGGCTAGGGTGAAAGTGGATATAAGGCAGAGAAAATATTTGATCGGTAAAGTGGAACATTAGCCTTATTTGAAACATTCTGGGGGAAAGTCCCTGGTTGTGGGTTCAGTGGCAATTTCCAATTGGTTAAGTTTAAGTTTATTAAACTTATTAAGTAGCTTATTAAGTAGGAGCTCAGGACTCTGGAGCCACCTCAGCCTAATGACCCCTCAATCAATTATTTTAATAATACTTAGGAATGGATCTCTACGCTGTTGCCTTTATGTTTTAAAATCTTGTAGAAATGGCATCTTAGAGTCCATGCCCCTTAGCAGCTCACTTCTGTCACTCAACATTATGCTTTTGAGCTTTAGCCACAGGACATAAACATGCCATAAAAAGCATGGAGATGCACATTCATTATTGCACAGAGTTCAACATGTATTCAACTAAATTTATATTTCACCTGGAAAGTGAGTTAGTGAGGACAGTGTTTACATGTGTAGAACATACTAATGATACGCCAAAGTGAAAACAGGGGAAAGGAACTGTGGTTATTTGTACCTCAGTCTTTCCATTTTTTAAGGCAAGGTGTGATCTCTTATAATCCATCCTATGAAGGCAGTTACAGGGGCTACATGACCTTTATTACAGCATAGAAGTCCAGTGCCTGCCCAAGAGGCAATCCACCTGAGCTGAGTTCGAGACCTGTGCAGGAATGAGGGAACTAGACCTCTGGGCTTCGACCAAATAACCTTGCTGATTCTTTGTGACCTAACTACTATATCTCACCCCACAGATCTTTCTTGCTTGGGACATGGCAAGCAGGATCTGTATCCCATGGGTTGGGCAAGTTGAGGAGTTAGGTGGGGACATCCATCTAAGTCCTTTTTCATCCTGCTGCATGCACACCCTACTTCCATTCCTCTCTGCCATGAGAAATGCCTTGCTTTGATGCTTTGTTCAATTTATCTGTTGCACTTGGATAGAATTAGTGATTCTTAAGGTTTTTTTTTTACATTGGTAAAATAAAAGAATTCAAGGTATTTATTTTCAGAGCACAAAACTGTGTTGCTGACTTAATATCAGATATACATGAACTATTATGTATACTCTAGCTCTCATCTCTGCCACATTACTCTCTGAATGTTTCAAAGAAACTCCTAACATGCAGAAGCTCTCTTAAAAGAGAAAAAAGGGACTATGCACACATTTTACTTTTAAGGTGATGTTTACTTATTCAATTGTATCTACCAAATTAAATGGTGTATTGACCTTGTGTCAACTAACGATATTTTTGTTGCATTTATGAGTATGTGAGGCTAAAAGCAAATAACTTCATGAAAATTAAATTGCATGGAAGCTTTTAGGACATGTTCAAATACTAACGGGTTTGATAAATATATTTGTCTAACAAGGGTAGGACACAGAGCTCTTTGTTTACTGACATACTTTATTGTCATTCTGCTGTATACCTCTTGTGCAGCTGTTTTATAGAACATAAAGTCTAGGTATCCTGTCAGAATCTCAGCTTTTATTTATAGCTTCCTGCAAAATGGCTTATTGTCAGTTAGCATTTCTTATTTGATTTATATAACATATTTTCACCATAGAGCCCATGGGTTTATTTATATATAGATCACACTGTATACACATACTCACATACACCCACACCCTTGAATGTCACTGATGCTGTGATGTAGTTGACATATAGCTAACTACATCTGTATGAGTTTTTTCCATTTGTTTTTGTTTGTTCTGTACCAAGTTGAATGAAAGCAATTGCTATATTTCTTTTACTTTGAGTGTTTATTGTTTGCCTCTAGGTGGATCGTATCATCTTCTGTGTCTTCCTAGAAGTTGACTTCAAAATCTACAAAAAGAAAATGAGCGAGTTTTTCCCCATAGGTGAGTAAAGCCATTTGGAATTCAGGACTGAAGTGGAGGCATCACTTATATTTGTATGTAATTTTCCATCTTCAGGACAGATACAACTGTGATTCCCATATATCAGCCATCCCTGTGAACTTGTATCATAGTTTCTAAGAACTGAAGGCGAAGGCAGGAAATCTAGTCTCTAGACCTCTCTGTCCAATGAGGTCATTGTGTTGTCTTGGGGAGGTCAGTTTATCTCTTGGGTCCCTGTTCCTCACATCAAAAGTAAGGAAGGGGTTGAACCCAATGACTCTTCTGGCCCTAAATTGCATGCTCTGTTGATCTTTCCCCAAGGAGTAAGATTTCCAGACCTCATGCCTACATCGACCAGGTTAAGCCCCTTTATTGGGAAAAAAATTGTAAGGAACCCATCTATATTTGTAGTCACAATTCAAGCTATTCCTGTATTCCATCCCTATGCCAACGATTTTCTTGCCCCCCAATTGCAATGACTACAGTGGCACTTTCTAAGGCAATCTGAGAATGATGGTAGTTGTTCAACCTTATTTCACATTTCTTTTTAAAATGTAGAAGAAAGTTCAGGGTTATTAAAGAACCTTGATTAATGGATTTACATCCGTTGAGTATGCTATTAGTTGGATTGGGGTAAATGGATATTTCCCCCCATTCTCCCTCTTCCAGTCTATTAAGGCTGAGGCTTGTTTAATGCCCTGTTATTTTTATGGTGCCATTAAAGTCACAGTGCCCAAAGTGCTTTCCTTAACCATGGTAAGAAATGCTTCCAGGAAATTTCAAGCTACTGTGAGCATTGTTAGCACCTGCCTTCCAGAGCGTTTTATTTATTTATTTATTTATTTTCCATCTGAAGTTTCCATCTCCATTTAAAGTGATTTTTCACAATGTGTAACTCAGGTGGGAATAATTATTGGTGCACATTTACCCTCTTCAGCAGTCGATCAGAGCCACACAAGAAAAAGATCAGAGCAGGTTGTGGGTAACTGTAGAGAACAGTGCCAAAAAAACCAGTGAAGATGTTTAGCTCTGTGCCCCTGCTTGGCATGAACCAGTTCCTTTGGGTAATTTGAAGTCCTTTTTTCCTCAGGTTTACAATTTAAAGATTAATCTGCTATATGTATTTAATTGGGGACTTTAAAGTATTTCCCTAACAGGAACATAATGTAAATTCCTCAAAGTCTCCTATCTGATGAAGAATGGGGTTGTAGTTATAATTCTTTATCTCCTCTTCCTTGTATTTTCCCTCCTTTTCTCACCTTTCTTCATATTTTTAGCATCTCAGTATGTTACAGTTTAAAGTGAACTGATTGATGCTTGCATTTTAAGTACTTTTAAAAGGAATTGTTCATTATGTTAAAATATTTTTATGGTATAGGATGCAAATATCTCATGTCATGTCAATATCACAGCATAACTAAAGATTTTCTAAATTTTAGACTCCTTGATATGAAAATAATGTCTTCTAAAATGAACACTTGTTTTCACTCTAACATAAGGTAAAAATAATTGCATAATTAAGATTTTATAAGTTTTGGACTCCTTGATATGTTTAAAAATAATATCTTCTAAAATGAACACTTGTGTTCACTCTAACAAAAGGTAAAAATAACTGCATAATTATGATCCATTGATGTTGAAACAAATCTATCCATCAGCAGATATATCCAATGATGTAGAACCAAAATTCATGCTGTGAATTTTAGAAGATAAGACAGTTTTAGGGGCCTATAATATATTAATAACTATTCAAATAAATTATTGTTTGAAAAAATTGCTTCTTTAAATACATAGAAAAACTCATCTCAGTATTTGAGCAAGTAAAATAATAATAAAATCATCCTTGGTTTCACATCAATGCTTTGAAGTGCACCATACTCATGAAATTATTTCCAGTGCATATTTATAATAATAAGTACATTTTATACTAAATGTGAAAATTCTCAAAAATTGTGGACTATTTCCACAATGTTGAAGCATCAGCCATTTATAAATTCCAAATATGCAATAGGAAATAAAGGTGATGTTTAATCGAATGTGTGACTGATAATATAGATGATATATATTATCTGACCTTAATTTGAATTTATGGTTAATTCATAACCATTCCATTTTTATTGGAATATATTCTTCCTAATTTACTATGTATTTCCCCAGACTGATATTCAGAATATCTCTAACTAGTCTTTATAATCTAACCCTTCCCAAAATTAAGAAAAAGTCATTTTTACATGAAATCAAACCTCTTTGTTTGGGGGATACTTAAATCTCATGTTTATAAATTTCACAATCAGGAATCTGAGGCAAAATGTATGAGAAAACAATAAAAGTTAAAGGAGAAGAGATCATACTAAAGATATGACACAGGTATAACTACTACCATAGGAATAATAGCTAACACTTATGGATTGCTTTCTTTCAGCCAGATACATCCTTCCTTTCTTCACATGGGCTAGTCAGTTAATCTTCATGATAACTCTGAGAACAAGGAACTCTATTAACCCTGTATTGTGATTTCTCTTATTATGGTTCCTTTTTAATGTTGTGTTGAGGTCTTTCTGTCTTGAGAGGGGCCATAGCCAAGATAACCTTTCTCTAGAAGAGCCCTGACCATAAAGAAAGTTAGATTCAGATGTGTGTGTCTGATAAGACACAATGAGGAAGCAAACCCAAAATGCATGAAAGAGAAGGAATTTATTACTGTTAAGGCAAAGAGGTTAGGGTTGCTGTCAGGAGGTCAACAGAAACTTGTATGCAGCAGGGAGCTCCCTGGGCAGGTGGGTAGGGAGAGAAAGCCTGTGGCACTATGCCCTGTCTGAATCCATAGTGTTATCCCTTGGGCATTCTCCTGAGGGTTGTAGATTGGCTAGTTTAAGGGAAATATTCATGAAAAGGGAACTTATTTATATAATTTCTAATGCTGACCATTAGATTTTCTCACAGCCAGCAGCTATGGAATGTGTTGGGATTGGGGTTAGTGGGAAGAGGAATGATTGGACTGCATCATAAACAATCACACAGAGAGCAGAGGTTTAACTAGGCCAAAGGTGATGAGGAAAACAGTTTCAAACCATTTATGTCAGGCCTGAAAATCCATGCCATGGCAGTAACTATACTGTACAATGTATGATACCCTATTACACTCTAGATATGGACATGAGGTATACTTGAGGAAAATATGATATACAGCTAGGAAGCAACACAACTATATTTTAAAATTGAGAGTGGCATATATCAAGTAATAACAGGTTAGCTTGGTCAGAGCATCATCAGAGAAGGCTGAGGTCAACCTCCAGGATGCATTCAGAACATAGAGAGAGTCCCATCCTTAATTTCATCTGCTGCCTGTCATTTCTCAAAGCTGCCATGCTTCTCTTTCTTCTAATATTTATAAATGTCCTCATGGACAATTTTCTAATATGAGTCAAATTGGTACCTTCACATGAATCTCAGAGTCACATTTTATCTAAATCATCTAGTCAGCATGGCAGGTGGGTGGGGAAGTGGTAATGGGGAAGCCAGGAGAAAGTGGAAAATTGCCTAACTTAGCTTTTCCAAGACTGCAAAAACAAAATGTCACAGAGAAGGGGTTTAAGCCACAGAAATGTTTCCTCACCAGTGCTGGAGGCTAGAAGTTCAAGATCAAGATGTTAGCAAGAATAGTGTCTTCTCAGGCTTATAGATGCCATCTTTTCCCTGTGTCTTCACATGGGCTTACCTCTGAATTGCCTGTGATCTGTCTTTCTCTTCTTATAAGGACAAAGGACATACTCTAATGGCCTTATTTTAATTTAATTGCCTTTTTAAATACCTTTTCTCTCCAAACAGTCACATTCTGAGGCAGTGGGGTTTGGGACTTTAACATATCACTTTAGGGGGAGGGAAGAACTTTGCCCATTCTGGAAAGAACATTGTCCATTCTGGAAATGCAATAGGAATCTCAAAGGAAAGAAATCAGCAATTATTTCTTATAGCAAGTTTATATCTTGCTGTGGGGTGAAGTACATTTGACTTTTTCCTTCCAGATGTATTATTTGGAAATAGAGCATGGCAGCTTTATGGAATTATCATACACTTTGGTTACAAATAATTTATAGTTACAGTGCACCATTACGTGGCCTAAAACAAATATCTCTGTGATTCAATGCAGAAATATTTTTGTTCTTTATATAAAATGTTTGTATTTTTCAGTGTGTTGTGTATAGTTTTCATTGACTGTAAAATAAAAAACGGTAATTCCTGATCTGTATTATGGAAGTGAATTTTTTTCTTAAGTCTAAGTCCTAATAAAAAATTGGGGGATATTAATTTTTCTCATCATAACAATAAAGAATTGACAGATTTGTAACACTATCAGAGAATCCTGAGAAGTTTGAGATATCCCCTTATTCCCTTACCTTTAGGGAAAGTCTGCATTTCACTACAGTGTTTTTCAGCTATGGGTGATTTTGCCCTTCAGGAAACATTTTGAGATGTATCTGTTTTTCATACGTATCCGTATATAGGTGTGTAAGGCTGCTGGAATGTGGGCAGGCCAGATATGTTGATAAACATTCTACAATGCACAGGACAGCTCTGCCAAACAGAGCATTACCAAGTTATAAATGTCATAGTTCAGAGGTTGAGCTCTGTCTACTGTAATCACCCCTCTCTTACCATTAAGGACAGTGAAATAAACCCTTAGATTGGGTTTATTTCAAAGGGTTCTGCCTGCTGGTGTCTTACCCAAACTTATCTGAACAACTGTATTTGGAACCTCAATATATAAGATACAGCTCTCTCATGCCTGAAGAGGCAAGTATTATGAAGGATAGTTGGTACACAATATTAGAAACTAATCAAGTATCACATTGGTGTCACTGTAGTATCAAAGGCAAATACATATGAGGAACAGATTGGTTGGAGCAAGTTTCATGAAGACCATGGCACTTGCAGTGATCTTTCAAGGATGAACAGCAGTAGATGCAGTGTTGTATAAGCACATAGGAGAAGAGGTGCAGTTTAGATTGGAATAAGTATAAAATGAGGTAGGATGCTTATTTCTAATTTGCCAATCTCTGACTGAGAAGTTTTGACACTCTTCTTATAATAAGCAATCAGAACTATGAGTGAGTCTCTGAGTGAGAAAGGAACATGATGGATCCTATGTAGACAATGTCTGTTTTATGATGGTTCAATTTAGGAATTTTTGACTTTACAATGATGCAAAAGTAATATGCATTCAATAGAAACCCTATTTCAAATTTTGAATTTTGATCATTTCTCTCAATAGTAATATGCAGTATGATGCTCTCAGAATGCTGGGCAGTGGCAGTGTGCCATAGCTCTCAGCCATATGATGATGAAGGGCACAACTGAAACTCTACAGTTGACCATGTTGCTAAGCCAGGATGCTCAGTAGGTTAGGTATATCGAATGTATTTTTTGACTTGGGATATTTTCAATTTATGATGGTCAATCCAGATGCAACCCCATCATAAGTTAAGAAGCATCTGTATTCAAGAAAGATTAATTCAGTCCATGACCTAGAGACTGGTCTTCCAACAATACTATGACTTGGGTTCATCGTCTGCTTCCATGGGAATGGTGGTGAGCAGAGGCTGAAAAATGCTAAGTTCTCCAAAGTCACATAGTTGGATAAGTCTTGACCTCAAAGCCTTTCCATTGTGCAGTGTTTCTTCCCATAGAATTCCTGAAAATATGGACAGTTGTTTGACACTACTTGCCTGCTATAAAAGCCACATACTATCATTTTCAGTAATATGCTAGAGCTGTTGAAAAACTCCAATTATATGGCATACTTACATGTTTTCTCCCTCCTCTTCTCACCTCCTCAATAATCAGTTTTCCAAGAACAATAATGAAACACTAGGTGTCATGAGCCACTAAGATTGTTTTTCCTTTTGCCATGTAATGGTTGGAAGACAGTAGCTTGAAGGCAGTATTGATGACAGGTTGGTGAATTTCTGAGAAAGATAATCAGTGATTAGTGAAGAGCTTGATAGAATCAAAGGCATCTGTGATATAATGAAAAAAAAGTTGCTAGGTTTATCATCACAAAGAAATAGCTTCTAATCCTTTCACAACCGTAGGATTTGTGGCTGTGTGCATGTTGCTTTACTTTTCTATGCTTCGGTCTTGTTCTGTGAAAACATAGTTATGAGCCAGTTTCAAATATAATGGATAACAATGTTAATGAATAGCCAAATAGATACATAGACTAATCATAAAATTTAAAATATCCATATTTATTTCTTATTAAAAATTTAAAAGTAGGTAGCTTAACTTTTGTTATCATTGTAAAAAATAGCTTCTTATTACAAAAGTAATACAGATGTGTAGTAAAAACCAGATAAGCAAAAAGAAGAAAATGCAAACCATTTCCTGTCCTATAATTGAGACAAATTACATTTTCTCTCATATCCTTCTAGTCTTTAGAAATGGAAAATGCAAACAATCAGAAATTCAGTCTTATAACTTGCTTTTGTCACTTAACACAAATCATGGATATTTTTCTTTCATTATATATTCTACCATAACATATCATTTTAATGGACCCAATGTCTACCCAAAACTATCATAACAAACTGGGAATTATTTTTACAAACTATCCTGCATTTGTTTATAAGTAACAGTTTTAGAAAACCATCTTTATAGATAAATATTGTCATCATCCCTACTTTTTCATACTTTTCTAAAAGTGGAATTACTTTTCAAAATGCATATAAAGCCAATATGCTTTTGCTAGTAATTATTAAATTGACCATTCTGTTTGTAGCACTGCTGGTAAATGCCATGTACTGCACAACTGCAGGGATTTCCCTTCACAAATACAAAAATATGACCCTTTCCTAACATTAAGCACCCCATGTTTACTTCCATGAACAGTAAATGGGAGCTTACTTTTCTCCTACTCTTCTCAGTGAGTCACATCCTCATGACCACTTTCATACATGAAATGAGGTAATTAATGGGTAACAATGTGTATTTCTTTGGATACTAGTGTGCTCTATCCTTTCCAGTTACTTAATATATCTCCAAATTTCTTTTATAATCATATCCTTTATAAATTTCTATTGATTATTGTTTACTTATTGATTTGTAAGATGTATTTATATATGAAGATTCTTTTTTTTTTTTGCGGTACCAGGGATTGAACGCAGGGGCATTCTACCTCCGCGCTACGCCCCCAGTCCTATTTCTTATGCTTTATTTTGAAACCGGGTCTCACGAAGTTCCGGAGGGCCTCACTAAGGAGAGAGAGAGAGAGAGAGAGACAGGGAGAGAGCGAGAGCTGAGGCTGGCCACGAACCCGGATCCTCCGGTCTCCGCCTCCCAAAGTACTGGGATTACAAGCGTGCGCCACCACGCCCGGCATATATGAAGATTCTTAATCCTCTCCAATAGATGTTAAAAGTAGTTTCTCAGTTTGTTCTTAGTCTTTAGCATATTATTCTTTTGTAACAAAAACAGTGAGAAAAGTAGAAAGATAAAGTATGAAATAAAAAAGAAAGATTGGAGGAAGGAATAAAAGAAAGAAGGAAGGAGTGAATGATAACAGGAAAAAAGAGTAAAAGCTTAAAAGAAAAGAACACTTTTTATAAAATAATGAAATAAAAACCCCAAGCTAAAAAATGACTTTGATATTAAGCCTATAGCCTTGATCCCACAGGAAACTATTTTGTTTTTAGATAGAATTGTTCTCAGTTCTACTTCTCAAATATTTTATGCAAAAAATCTGCTTCCTGATTTACCAGGTGTGGTAGGCAGAAAAATGTCCCACCAAAGGTATCTATATCTGAAACCCCATAACTTTGATTATGTTAAGCTATATTGTGAAGAGAAAACAAACTTGCAAATGGGATTAAGGTTGCAACCAGCTGATTCTAAGATAGGGATGTTTTTCTGGGTTTTCTGGATGGAGCCAATGTAATCCCAAAGGTTCTTAAAATTGGAAGAAGGAAACAGAAGAGGAGAATAAGAGGGAGATGTGATTATCAAAGAATGTTTAGAGAGATGCAGCACTACTGGTTTAATGATGGCCATCAGGTAAGGAATGTGGGTGGCCTCTAGGAGCCAAAAAAGACAAGGAAACCGATTTTTCTCTAGAGCTTCCAGAAAGGAATGTAGCCCTCCTACAAGTTGATTTTAGTCTGATTAGACCCCTGTGGAACATCTGACTTACAGGACTGTAAGATAATACATTTTTGCAATTTTTTTTTTTGCGGTACCAGGAATTGAACTTGGGCATTCTACCTCTGAGCTACACCCCCAGCCCTATTTTTTAATCCTTATTTTGAAACAGGGTCTCACTAAGTTGCAGAAGGCCTTACTAAGTATCTGAGGCTGGCCATGAACCTGCGATTCTCCTGCTCAGCCTCCCAAGTACTGGGATTACAAGCATGCGCCACCATGCCTGGCTCATTTTTGTAATTTAAGCTACTAAATTAGAAATTTGCCACAGAAATAATAAATGCTTATATGTCAGAAATCTTTGAATAAGTTAAAGAAACACACACACATACACACACACACACAAAGTAAAACACTGCTTATCTATTCTGAATTATACTCCCCCAATCTCATATTTAGTATATAGAAAAACTATACAGATTGAAAGAATTCACGATTTTCTTTAATTATGACTGTTTACCGGGACATGGCACATTTGTGCACATTGAATGTGCAGATCACATTGATTTAGAATTCTGAAAGACATGATGTCTGTAATGTGGCATAAATGAGCTTACTGCCTACTTAGGAAATGGGTGCTAACCATTTCCACTTGATGGGCCTCAAAAGCTACAAACACATTTGCCTTCAATGAAAATCCAGTGAAGTGTTGCTGTAACCAAGCAACCTGAATGCAGGAACAAGCAGCAGGCATAGACAGAAAGCAATCTGTCCCTTCAGGAGGAGTGTGTGTGCAGTGAGTGTGGCAAATGCTGATAAACAGCAGAACAAATAAAGACCTGGGAATGCAAGCCTGGACTAAGTAGAGTTTGATCTCATTAGGAAGTTCTAGCAAAACAGACACAACTAAATGCCACTTGGAGAAGGCATCTTTACAGAGACTCTGGCAGGGTGCTTTTGAAAGACCCTCCAAACATTCTAGGTAGGGTGATTTCTGTTTACTGCAGCTGAAAACATTGAGGTAAATGCAGGGGAAATAAATATTTGAAGAAATATTATACAAATGAGATAATTGACATTGGTATTCTCACATATGTTCATAATGTCAATGGAAGTGATTCCCTCATTGATTCTCCTCTACCTCTAGACCACCTCCCTGGCTCCACTGCAGTTTCTCCCCATTATCTAAAGTCCCTCTGGTATTCCAGTTACTCCCTAGCTTTTGCACATGAGAGAAAACATATGATCCTTCACTTTCTGTGACTGGCTAATCTCACTTACCATAATGTTCTCCATTTTCCTACAAATGACATATTTTTGTTCTTTATTGCTAAGTAGAATTCCATTGGGTGTAATCCATAATTTTGTAATCCATTCATCTGTTGATGGACACCTATGTTGGTTCCATAATTTGGTTATTGTGAATTGTGCTGCTATAAACATGAATATGCATGCATTACTATAAATTCTGATTTCAGTCCCTTTGGAAAGATACTCAAGAGTGGTATGCTGGATCATATGGTAGATCCATTCCCAAATTTCTGAGGAATCTCCTTACTGATCTCCATAGCAGTTGTACTAATTTGCAATCTGACCTATAACGTATAAGAGTTTCTATTTGCCCACATCCTCCCTCGATAGCATTTTTTGTTGTTTGACTTCTTGATGATTGCCATTTTGATTGGGGTTACATGGAATCTCAGTGTAGTTTTGATTTGCATCTCCCTGATTGCTAATTATGTTTCATATATTTATTAGCCATTTGTATCTCTTCTTTTGTGAAGCATGTATTTATTTCAATTGCCCATATCTTGATTGGGTTGTTTTTTTTAGTGTAAAGTCTTTTAAGTTTTTTGTATATTATAGACATTAGTCCTCTTTCGGAGGGATAGCTGGCAAAGTTCATCTCCCATTCTGTAGGCTCTCTCTTTAGACTCTTGATGGTTTCCTTTGATGAGCAGAAACTTTTTAGTTTAATGGCATCCCATTTATTAATTCTTGTTTTAATTTTCTGAACGTTGGGGTTCTTGTTGAGGAAGTTTCTACCTGTGCCTATAGGTTAGAGTGTTGGATCTAAGCCCTCCTCTAGTAATTTCAAAGTTTCTGATCTAATTTCCAGGCATTTGATCCATTTTGAGTTGACTCTTGTGCAGGGTGAGAGGTAGCAATTTAATTTCATTTTTCTACAAATAGATAACCAGTTTTCACAATACCACTTGTTGAAAAGGCTGCCTTTTCTCCAACATATGTGTTTGGCACCTTTGTTAAAAAATCAATTGGCTATAAGTGTGTGGATTTGTTTCTGTATCTTCTATTCTGTTCCATTGGTCTATGTGTCTGTTTTTGTGACAATACCATGCTGTTTGTATTACTATAGTAATACTGCAGTATAATTTGAAGTCAGGAATTGTGATGCCTCCTGCATGGTTTTTATTGTTGAGAATTGCTTTTGGCTATTCTGGGTCTTTTGTTTCTGCATATGAAATTTAGGACTGATTTTTCTAGGGCTGTGAAGAATGACATTGATATTGGATTGCATTGACTCTGTAGATCACTTTTGGTAGAATGTCCATTTTGATAATACTTATTCTGCCTATCCCAAAGCATGAGAAATATTCTTCAATTTCTTTAGTGTTTTATAGTTTTTATTGTGGAGGTCTTTTACCTCTTTGGCTAGATTTATTCTTAGGTATTTTATTATTTTTGAGGTTATTGTGAATGGAATTGTCTTCTAGATTTCTTTTTCAGTGGATTCATGGTTGGTATATAAAAGAGCTACAGATTTTTTAGATTTATTTTGTATCCTGCTACTTTGCTGAATTTGTTAATCAGCTCTAGACATCTTTTGGTTGAGTTTTTTGGATCTTCTAAATTTAAGATCATGTCATCTGTGAATAGAGATAATTTCAGTTCTTCTTTGCCTGCTTGAATTCCTTCAATATCCTTCTCTTGCTTTATCACTCTGGCAAGTCTCAAGTACTACATTGAAAAGAAGTGGTGATAGTGAGCATCCTTGTCTTGTTCCTGATTTTAGAGGGAATTCCTGCAGATTTTCCCCATTCAGTATGATGTTGATTTGGGGTTTATTGTATATTGCCTTAATGATATTGAGGTAAGTTCCTTCTATTCCTATTTTCTGCAGTGTTTTTAACATTAGTGGGTGTTGGATTTTGTCAAATGCTTTTTCAGCATCTATTGAGATAATCATGTGATTTTTGTCCTTAGTTCTAGTTATGTGGTGAATGACATGTACTGGTTTGCATATGTTGAACCAGCTTTGTATTCCTGGGATGAAACCAACTTGGCCATGGTGTACAATTTTCTTTATATAGTATTAAATGCGTATCACTAGTATTTTGTTTCAAATTTTTGCATCTATGTTCATAAAGCATATTGGTCTATAATTTTCTTTTCTTGAGGGATTTTTATTCGGTTTTGGTACTAAGGTTATACTGGCCTCATAGAAAGAGTTTAGAAGGATTCCATCTCTTTTGATTTCACAGAGTAACTTGTAGTATATGGTTTAATTCTTCTGCAAAGATTTTGTAGAATTCAGCTGGGAAGCCATCTGGGCCTGGGCTTTTCTTTGATGGAAGACTTTTTATTGCTATTTCTATCTCTTTGTTTGCTATTGGTTGGTTTAGGTTTTCTGTATTCTCATGGTTCAATTTAGGTAGGTAGTAAGTGTCTAGAAATCGATCAACCTCTTCTATGTTTTCAATTTTTGGGGGGTATGGTTTTGATTTGGAATGTCCCCAGACCTCATGTGGTAGACAAGGCAGCCATGTAGGCAGGTGGGGCATGGCTGGAGGAGGCGGGCCATTGGGGGTATAGTCTTTGTGGTCTCTCTCTCTCTCTCTCTCTTTGCTTCTGGCTTCCATGAAATAAGAGCATGTCCCTCCACATACCCTGTTTTGTCCTTCATTTATGCTTTGGAGATGGCACTATGGACTGAAACCATGAACCCCACAAAATCTTTCTTCCTCTAAGTTTTGTGTATCAGACATTTAGATCACAGCATTGAGAATGCTAACTACAACACTCCACTTCCCAATCCTCCTCTTCCTGAATCCTATATCTCAGTGATTGGCACCATGATGTGTGCAGTGAGTCAAGCCAGAAGCAGAACCTTGCAGTTTTCTATCAATACCTTTGGTTGATTTATTAATTGATTGATGAGATCTGAGTACACATCTTGGGCAAAAAACCAACTGGGGAAGAAAACAAAACATTTTTTCTTTTATTTATTTAAAAAAGAATTTCACCCAGCCATATCAATTACCTTAAGTACACTAAGCCATTTGTTAGATTTAGTGGGTCCAGGTATCCAACTTAATGGCAGAGTCATCCTCTGTGAGGACTTTCCCTTATCAGTTACTCTTTGCCTAAAGTTTCTGTTTATTGGGTCTCACAAGAAACCATGAGGATTCTAACATCTTCCCTACCACAAGAAAATCCTGAAAAGCATTATTTTCATTAACAATATTTTCTGTCTCTGAAAGGCAAATTATTCCCAGGAGCTGCTGGTAATAAAATATTAGAAAGACAAGGAGTACACAAAAGGCCTGTGGCAAGAAATTAACCTTTAAGGGAGAGGGCTTATGAACACATGAAATAAACACCGCAACAGGATAATGGAATTGTTCACCTTAACAGGCCAGCCCATATGTGTGGCAACCCTAAAATTTGAGAATGGAAAATAGATGATCTATTTCAGGTGTCTATCCTTTTATTCACTTAGGGGTGGAAAAGATGCCTCAGTAGATCATGAGTATAATTTCCCCTTCCATTGCACCCTCCTTTCTCCATGCAACTGCAGGCCTCTTGAAGTTAGCCTTCATCCATACACGTGTCTTTTAGACAGTCTAAGAATCCTACATGGACCAAGATACAATCCAGCTAGGTGATTTCACACAGAAGAAAACACTTAACACCTTGTGAGAAGCATAACTGTTCCTGAGACTCAACTTGGACATCTTTTGCCACATAGTGTTAGTGAAATGTCACAAGTTAGCTCAACTTTGATATCCCAAAAGGTGGATATCTATTTTTTGAAAGATTATTCTCCAACACAGCAATGTCAGTACTTTGGACCAGTGGTTCTCAAGCTTCACAGTGATGAGCATTAGCTAGAGGGATGGTTAATATACAGATCTTTCCTAGAGCTTCTGATTCAGTAAATCTTAAGTAGGACCTGAGAGTTTACATTTCTAACAAGTTTCCAGGTGATAATGATGCCATTGACCCAGAAACCACACTTCAAGAACTTCTTTTTCAGAATAAAGTGCTATGGGGTTGTGTGTGTGTGTGTGTGTGTGTGTGTGTGTGTGTGTGTGTGTGTGTGTTTGTGTGTGTGTGTTCGTTCCACTTCCTCAAAACACTGTATCAACTATGGGGACCCAAGCGAAAGGGATAAGAGAAATCTCAAGTCATTCCATAACTCATGGTGTACTTCATTTTTCAAAGAAGTGTGGACTATTTGTTATTGGGAAATAAGGTGATTCTCAGAAGACAGGTGTAATAATTATGATAAAAATCATTCTTATTAACTCATCTCCTATAAAAGAAGGTGCAATAGATATTATGGTCTTCACAGTAGATTCTCCATTTCCTTATGAATGGGTTTCTGAAGTATATAAAGCTAGCTATTACCAATAACTGGTTATTCGTAAAAAACTAGTTGGTTTTCACATACATTTTTTATCAAAAGAAGAACTTTAGTCATATTTGTGTATTTTTGTGCAGAACTCAGCAGGGTAATCTGACAGAGAGTGATGCAGGGAATAAAAACGACATCCATTATAAAATTAACATAAAAGAGGCCCCTTAAGACAAAATGGAGTTTTAGCCTCTGTGTGGTCTATGCCTGGGAAGAGAAGAAGACTTTCTGGAAATGACATTTATGAACACACAGAACAATACCATCTGATGGATTGCTCTCTATTTTGAAATGGTATTTGTATCACTTTGGCTAGAATCCTTTTATTTTATTTTGTCCTCTAACAAAGAAGTATGATGCTTGAAGAAGTGTTTAAAAGGGCAGTAGCTCTGTGCTCATGCTCCATCATTCTCCCCACTGCTTCCCAATTGTGAATGGCATGACTCCCCATTTCCATAGGATGTCTCAGATGGATAGATAAATATATAGATACACACATACATATACACACTGTCTTTTGGGTTCCTGGTTTTGTTATGGGAAAAAACCCTTACTAGAAATTAGCTGCATAAATATAATTCAAGCAAGCACATTATATAGAATAATGTTGAACTAAAGTGGATTTTATGAGTATGCAGTGGTACATTAGGTACTTTGTAGATCAAAAGTACATTCTGCTTGATTTTAATACAAATAATACCAAAATATTAAGGTATGTATTTTATAATTTCTTAGTAAATTCCTCTCATTAAAAAAGTTATCCTTTGGCCGGGCATGGTGGTGCACGCTTGTAATCCCAGTACTTTGGGAGGCGGAGACCGGAGGATCCAGGTTCGCGGCCAGCCTCCGCTCTCTCTGTCTGTCTGTCTGTCTGTCTCTCTCTCTCTCTCTCTACTTAGTGAGGCCCTCTGCAACTTTGTGAGACCCGGTTTCAAAATAAAATATAAAAAATAGGGCCGGGGGTGTAGCGCGGAGGTAGAACACCCCTGGGTTCAATCCCCAGTACCGCAAAAAAAAAAAATAGTTATCCTTTAAAACACAGTATATTACTCCTCTCTGCCTAAAGTTGTTTAATCCCTCTAATTTTCAGGATAAAGTTTCAAAGCTTCAACTGGGTATAGGCAGGATTTTCCAGAGAAACAGAAAATAGGACCAATAGGAGATATACATATTTATCTCAATAGCTCTCATGAACTCTTTCACATGCTTCTACCATAGTGTCATCTGCCATGTTGTGATGTGGCCAGAAGGCCTTCACCAGGGGCTAAGGAGGTAAGGCTTTCCTATATTACACTTTCAGCCTCCCAAACTGTGACATTTTATTTATGAAGTACGTAACTTCAAGTATTTTGTTATAACAACACAAAGTAGATTAAGACAGGCATCCTGAGATAACAGAGCGGATTTGTTTCCATCTGTGTAGGTGATGACATGAGTGTAAAAGAGGCAAGGAAACTAACAGAACTGGTTAGAACCAGGTATCATTGGCCTTGAGTAATACTGGGTAGAGTCTAGACATTTCTTCTCGGGTAGAAGGCAATTACTGCATGGTTGTGACTCAATTCCCAGCTGTATTTTAAGATTGATTTGGCAGCCACGTGATAAAGGAATGGGAGTCAGAAGGGGGGAAGAGAACAGTTAGGAAACTTCTAAGATACCTAAGGTAAAGGGTACTGGGTGTTGAAGTTTAGATTACAATAAATGTGAGCAGAGAGGAACAAACATGGCAACAGGACAAGATTTGGGACTCACTAATGTTTTAGTCCACTTGCGCTGCTGTAACAAAATACCATAGATTGGGTGGTTTACAAGCAACAGAAATTTATTTCTCATAATTCTGGAGGCTGGAAATATAAGATCAAGAATTTATCAAATTAAGTGTCTGGTGAGGGCCCGATTCCTTATAGAAATCTGTCTTCGTCCCATGTCCTCAAATGGTAGAAGGGGCAAGGGGTCTTTCTTGGGCCTCTTTTATAAGGGCACTAATTCCATTCATGAGGGCTCCTTTATGATCTAATCACCTACCAAAGATTCACCTCCTAATACCAGGAACCTGGGGGTTAGAATTTCAACATGTGAATTGGGGGGAGGATTCAAAGACATTTAGACCACAACACTGGATGTGGGGGGAGCATTCGAGGAAAGAGATGACAACATGAATTAAGTCCAAAAGAGTGAGCATTAACTAATAGTGTAGAGGAATCACACATCCTTGCCCACTTGAAAGGGGTCATACTGGGACATGAGGGGAGTTGATGGGAATGGCACACTAGTATGGGCACTTGAAAGCACATGATTAAGTGTTTGTATGTACAACTGTGGCAGAGCAGCACTTTTCATGGTACACAGTGCAGGGATTTGACATATGACTGTGTTTGACCTACAGCCAAATGACAATGTCTACATTTCTCTGGTACATGAAATAAACATGTATACCTTTAATAAATGTAGGAAATATGATATTTAAAGTTTCCTATTTATGATTTTGAAAAATTGATATGACTAATGTGACTGCACAATTTGTGCAAGTGAAACAAATGACTGCATATATAATTTGTTATAAATATATAATAACTTTCTAAAAAGGAAATATAAACTCTTAGTGGTAAATTGTGCTTTAGTGTGTACACTTTCTTTCTAACTCAGCATGATAATATAAGGCTACAGAAATGTATGCTCAAATAGTCTATTTTCTACTGAGCCTTTTTTCTTTTCTTTGAATATTTTATTAGTCAAATTGGAACGTCCTGATGTTTCCAGCTTTTATATGAGTCCTTCTTTATCTTATATTTTTAATAGATGATACTAATGAAGAGGAAGATATTGACATGAAAGAAGATTCAGGTATTAAACTTACAATTTTATCATTTGGGAGGGGTAAGAAGGAATTTTTTGTTGTTGTTGCTTATGTGTACCCCATACATTTTCATAGGAAGACAAAATAAGGTTAATGAAATAGAAATGCATGCTCAATGTCATAAAATAAGGAAGTAGTTGTACTAACTCTTAAAAAGTAAATACAGTTACTATGCTTAAGCATTAAATTGGACTTTGAGGTTCTTGACAGCTAAGGTAAAAATTAAACATGTTGTTGTAGTTAATAGAGCAGTATAATAAATCATGCCCAAAGCTTGGTGCTTAAAGCAACTTCTTGTTACACTTGCATAGTCTGTGTGTAAGGAATTCAAACAGTACAGTGGAGAGAACTTGATCATCATCATATTCCATGAGGGCTGGGGCTCTCAAGGAAGCTTCAAGAGCTGGGGGCTGGAATCACCTGAAAATTCATTCATGAGCTTGCCTGACTGATAGTTGATGCTAGCTGTCAGCTGAGACCTTAGTTGGGGAAATTTTCTGAAGTAAGTTCTTGTGCCTGGCTTTTTTATGTGGCCTGGGCCTCCTCACAGATTGGTGGCTGCAGAACTTTTCTTGAAATCATGAATGAGCCAAGGAGAAGCTGTATCCTTTTTAAGATGTAAAAGTTCCACAGCATCCTTCCCACTGAACTCTATTCTTTGGAACAGTCACAACTCCACCCAAGTTTGGTGGATTTAAAAATAGACTCAAGGGCCGGGCGTGGTGGCGCACGCTTGTAACCCCAGTACTTTGGGAGGCGGAGACCGGAGGATCCGGGTTCGCGGCCAGCTCTCTCGCTCTCTCTCCCTGTCTCTCTCTCTCTCTCTCTCTCTCTCTCTCTCTCTCTCTTTCTACTTAGTGAGGCCCTCCGCAACTTCGTGAGACCCGGTTTCAAAATAAAGCATAAAAAATAGGGCCGGGGGTGTAGCGCGGAGGTAGAACACCCCTGCGTTCAATCCCCGGTACCGCAAAAAAATAAATAAATAAATAAATAAACTCAACCTCTTGACAGGGAGTGGTTCTGCAGAACATATAAGACCTAACATTTTGCTGAAGCCATCTTTGGAATATAGACTTTCCTGGGATAATCTCTCAACTTAAGTACTCATACCCTTGTCTCATCATCTGATTCTGAGATAAGGACTCTACTTCTTTTCATAAAGCATAAAGCCCAAGGAAAAATTTCTACTAAAATTCCAATTTTTATACCCATGTAGAATGTCTTGTTGTTAAAAAGAATCATGTGTTGAGAAAAGACTTTAAATGGTCATCCTGTCTTGAATTAACTTCCACAAATTTAATATTAATCTTAGCTATTTTCATTTATCCTGTTCATGTGAAATATCTTTAATGTATCCTTAAGCTATGGGGGTACTGCCTTTTCAGTCAGCCAGTATAAGAACCTTATCTTTCCCTGGACCATTTACCTAAGTACTATTAGCACACATTTCTAGGCAAAGGGAGTTGGCTTCTTGATGATATTCAGCCAGCTACCCAAACCATTGAGTGATTTTAAGGAAATCATTATTGATGCTAATGCAGAATCTACAAGGTTGGAGTCAGCATTTGAAGCTTGAAGGCATTAATTGGATCATCATCTCTGATTTTAGTCCTACCAGATATCCAGGGAGTTTTGTCTCCAGCAGCTAGACACAGCTGTTCAAGTCACACTTGATGGCCTAAGGATGCTAAGCCATTTCAGCAGAATGGGTTTGGGGAGTTATTCTCCATTTCCTACTCTGAGTGCTGAAATCATGGGAGACTTGTGTGCTGGGATGGTTCTCCGGTATGCCAGCTGGCCCTCCAGATGTTGGTGTGCAGGCTGACTTCATTCACACTGGCATCTCCAGGATGAGTCTAAACCAGTGTCTCAAACCATTACCACTGCCTTCCCTCTGCTCTGCATCACCTCTTCTCATACAAATAGGAAAGCTGGTGGGATATTTAAGAACGCAACTCATATAAGTGAAGGGCTACGTGAAAGAACTGACTTAGCAAAAAATGCTATTGATAGTGAATAATAACTCAAATACCTAAAACCAGTGGTATGCTGGCAAAATGACTCTCTGAGTAGAAGAACCCCTGTGTTAAGAGTTTAAGTTTACAGATTTCTGTGGTATGAACACACATACCACAGTCTTTTTCAAACCCCAAATGTGAGGCCAGTGGATGTGAGAGCTGAGGTGAGATGGTACAGTTTATTGGTGTGAACTGGTTGAGGTCAGCCTCAGCACGCCTATTCTGAGCCATATTTTAATCAAGTATGTACTTTGTGCCAATCACTTGACTTGCCTGAACTCATTTAATATGTGCAACAATGCTATGAGGCAGGGAAGGTTATTATTAAGGTTTAGGAGGGATTAGTTCTTACTTAGCACAGGCAGAACTTGAACCCAGTTTTGCCTAACCACAGGGCTCATGTTTGTAGCTTTCTTGCTCCCGTGTCCAGGTTCTTATAGAACATTGAGGCAGGAATGTCTCAGATGATGTCAAACAAGGCCATCCTCATGGTGAGTCTCTGCCCTCGTGGAAGATGGAAGAAATGGACTGGCTTAAATGCCTAGAATTCCTTTCAAGTCCTTTAATCATCTTCTTTAATCATGGCATAGTAAATGTTTTCCCATGTCCTTTAATTTTCATGGCCATGCACTGTTGAAATCAGCCCCAATCTGAGCCAGCAGACAGAAAATCAGCAACCACCAATTACTGCAACTCAACCACAACAGTGCCAGGTGCACAGCTGAGTTCCCTAGAAGCCAAAGCCATGCTCATCCAAAGAGCCAGAAATGGAGGGAACCTAGAAAACACAGCACACGTCAATGAGAAGCACAGGGCTGCTTTTGAGGAGAAGCAGGCACAGCCTGCCCTTCGCTCCCCAGGCCAGTAGGGAGAGTTCTTTCTGCTGAGCCACAAGTAGATACCCAGGCACAGGGGCCATATATACCAGTGGTTTTTTGTTTTTGTTTTTGTTTTTGTTTTTGTTTTTGTTTTTGCGGTACCGGAGATTGAACCCAGGGGCGTTCTACCTCCGTGCTACACCCCCGGCCCTATTTTTTATACTTAATTTTGAAACTCGGTCTCACGAAGTTGCAGAGGGCCTTATTAGGTAGAGAGAGAGAGAGAGAGAGAGAGAGAGAGGGAGAGAGAGAGAGAGAGAGAGAGAGAGAGCTGAGGCTGGCCCGCGAACCCGGATCCTCCGGTCTCTGCCTCCCAAAGTACTGGGATTACAGCGTGCGCCACCACGCCCGGCTTTATACCAGTGGTTTTTATTTGAACACTCTTTAACACTTTACCCATGATGTCATGAAATGATACAAGACACATCATAGATGATTTCATAATTAATATGTATTCATGCCCACTGTTGATAACTTTTAAAAAAATGAAATATCTGTACTTTTAAGATGTCTGCATATCTTAAATTGTGGGCAAATAGAAGTCTTTTCAAATCTTGCCCATTCCCCCAGAATTCCTATTCAGGTGAAAATCAAGAATTAGGAATTTAATTCACAAAAGCTCACTTTTAAGCCATGCTGGTTTAAAGTTGCATTTCTTGCACCTAAAACTCTCCTTTAGGTCCCTGTCGCAGATGACATATTTCAGGGGTACAGAAGGATTAAAGTCTTCTCCCAGTGAGATTGAAAATGTCGCTTTCCCCATTTTATGAATCTTTTTGGGCCCAGTATATGTGCTCAGTGAGCTATTCCAAGTATCTCATTTCTGGTTTTGCTGAACCCATTCCAGGGGTCAACATACATCTCACACCTGGTGACAGAAGTTTGGGGGGTCTATAATGTAGTCATTGGCAAAATTTTTCACCCTGGCTGTGGTAATGACCTTAAATGTGACTGACTCACAACTACAGAAAACCTAGCCTAGTGGCCTGAACCTTTGTAGACTAGAATGCCAACGTTTTTAATAGCACTTCTATCACATGTGGGGTTTTGTTCTTTACTTTTTTAATAAATGGGAAAAGAAAAATGAGTTATCATAGCTCTATATGATATAACTTTAGAATCTTGGCATGAGGCAACAGCTACTAAGAGAGTGAGAATTAGACATGGGCCCCATTTTATCTCTGCCTTGAAGGCCTGGGTGTAGCAAATATAAAATAATTTCAAGTGAAATTCTCATGGTACTCCTAGGCACCCAGGATACAAGAGAAATTAGGAAAGATAAGTGCTGTTTACTGAGGGAACTTACATTTCTGGGTGTGAGGGTGGGAAGGGGAATATAAATAAATAAACAAAAGAATGAGACAATTTCAGATACAAGGGATGTGTTTGGAAGAGATTTCCTTAGTGGAAACCTTTATATCAGGTGATCAAGGAAGGCCTTTTTTGGGAGCTGAATTTGATCCATGACTCAAGGAGAGAAAAGAAGGGAGATGTATGAATCCATGTGTTGGGGGTGAAAAAGTCCTGGGGCAGGAACCAGCATAGCAGCAATTGATAAAGATGCAGAGCAAGTGGAAGATGGGGTAAAGTAGGTGGGGCCTGGATGACATGTGCTAGGCCACAGAACTAGACTGTGGTCTTATTCTAAGTAATGATTTTTAAACAGGCAAGCCACATGATCTGGTTTATGTTTTCAAAGAACACACTGGCTGTTGTGTGGAACAATAGATTGTAGGGAGTAAAGAGTAAAAGCTGAGAGATTAGAAAGCTAGAACTTGGGATTACTTGGAATGACAAAGTAAATTAAGAGAAATATTGAGGAAGGCACCTCAGTCTTTGGTTTCGAGTCCCAGGTAGGTAGTATAAAACCATTCCTTGAGATGTGGAGTCGTGTGTCGAGAAGAGGCTTGTAGACATCAAGTGTGGTGCTCTGGTTGGTGTTATGTTTGAAATGCCCAATGGGACTCGAATGAAGGGAAGCCATTAGGGATGGTAACAGTAGGACATACTTAAATCCCACCCCTGAAGGAACCATGGGGAGGGGATGGCTACAGGACATACGTACATAGATACATACATACATACATACATACATACATACATACACAGAGGACCATGTAGAGAAGGCTACCTGATAGGAACTGTAACCTTAGATTGAGGAACACAACTAGACCCCAAAGATTCCAGGATTCTAGGAAGTAAATCCCCTGCCTCTCCATTGACTGGATATAATAGGAAGCCAAAGAACCAGGGAGTGTTCATTAGTGCATCCCAGAGCACAGTAGGGGGTGTTAAAGGGTGGTGGATAATGGATTCTCAGAATAGAAGGCAAATACAAGGCCTCCAGCCCCCATTCACAAGATGTCATGTAGACAGCTGAACATAACCCTTGAGCTCAGTAGAAAGATCAGGACTGGCCGGACTTGGTGGCACATACCTGTAATCCCAGTACTTGGCTGAGATAGGAGGATTGCAGGTTTAAGAGCAGCCTCAGTAACTTAGACTCTCAGGAACCTATCGAGACTCTGTTTCAAAACAGAAAAATAAAAAGGGCTGGGGTTATAGCTCACTGGCAGAATGCACTTGGGTTCAATCCCCAGTACACAAGAAAAAAGAAAACAAGAAAAAGAAAGAAAGAAAGAGAGAGAGAGAGAGAGAGAGAGAGAGAGAGAGAAAGAGAGGAAGAGAGAGAAAGACCAGGGCTGGATATATAAATTAATGCCTAACAAAGCATGCCAAATCAGAATGGGATGAATTTAGACATACTTTCCTAAAAGTGTCTTCAGAATTTAATTTATTAACCCTCTTGGGCCGACTTAGAAGAACACCAAGAAAAATGGGAAGCATAATAGTTTGATTGGAGATATATGGAAATTGCTTAGAATCTTATTACTCAAGAAGTCTATTAAAAAGAAGCAAAGCTCTGCCCCTCAAAAAGGAAATAGCATTGCATTTCATCTATCCCTACTTTGAGGATTGATATGAAGTGTGCAGTGATAACTGTCAATCCATAAAGTTTTTAAATCAAACTCTCTTGGAGAAAAAAATAATTTGGAGTTCCTTTATGGAATTTTTTTAAATTAAAAAAGCACTTGTGTGTGACTTAACATTTGTGTGAATGCTTAATGGTGTCTACAAAAAATGTTTTCACTCAAGCCTTAAGTTTAAGTCCATGTAGTTTGGAAAATCACAAGTCCTTGCCAAAATCTAGCTCAGCCACAATGGCAGATGCATCTACAATTCACATTCAGTGTGTGTGGGCTTACTAAGAAGAAAACATCTTTAAACTTCAACACAATTTTGAACCTTACTGGTAAATATTTAAATAAGAATATATTAAATCTTTGTACTTCCAGAGGGGTTAGAGCCGAAAGGTCTTTCTCCACTCCACAAGAAGAGCAAAGCGAAGAAGCCAGAATGTTCGAAAGATTCCAGCGAAGGTAAGTCCTATCCATCCTTCCTTTAGAAAATTATCCCTGAAAAGAAACATCTATTTAATTTTTAAATTGTGTGTGTTCTTCTTGTTAAGATATCCCTAAGGGTTCAAAGATCACAGAACAATTCTATTATCCTTTCCTACTATATTTACTATCCTCTGCATGTGAGGATGGAAAATCAGATTTGTATTTGTTGTTGGTATTGTTGTTGTTAAGATAAGAACTGAATTTTAAAAATCTGTTTTCTCAGTATGATATACTTTCCATCTCTGGCAAAGTGAAAAACTGTAGAAAGTCCTTACAAATTTATGTTCTGAAACTGTAGAGATGAAGATCAAGATCAATACGTGATGACCAGTGCTATGGATATGGGCTTATTAGCATAATTTGTCTATCTCATGAACACATTGTCAGTCTTTCTACAATCAAACCTCAATGGTAGATGCTAGAAATGCTTCTTGTCTTTAGTGATCTCTTCCATTTTCTAGAAGCCAGTGTATCTTTGTATTTTTGCACTGAATGGACAGGTCCAATCGTGCTTGGTTTTATGAAGAAATGATGCTCTTTCCATTTTCTAGCATTATACATCATCCTTGTCATTCAATTTTTTTAATGTAAATGAGGTATTTTTCTAAGTGAATCTCAACCCTAAACATATGCATAAACTTCTTATGTCTTCTGCTTTCTTGCTTGGAGGCTGCTGCTTCTGTAAAATGAAAAGCATGCTAACTCTCATGGTTTCAGGCTGGCCCTTGAGGGAAGAAGATGCCAAGATGGAAGTAGAAGTGTGAATATTTATAGGGGTAAAACCTATGAAGGAAAAAGGGAGAGGGGCAGGAGAGAGAGAGAGGTGAAAGGAGAGAAAGAAGGAAGGAGGATTAGTTAGGAAATCCTCAGTCTTCATTGTGGTCTGAGAAAGTCTGGACAGGCCCAGAGCAAGGACTGACCATTAAAGGAGCCCAGCATTAGACAAGAATGGCTGAAGTCTAGTATCCCACATCCCTGTCCCCTATGCTTGGACACTGACCGTGAGAATCCTGGGGAGACAGTGACCTTGGTGTTAAACCGGTGCTGCAGTGGATCCCTGAAGTGTGGCTGCTGGGCACTCTCAGCTGATTTCCCTCCTAGCTTCAGGTTGTTGGTTGAATAGAGACATTGAGCAGCAGCACCCCATGACTATACAGCATCTTGGTGAGTGTTATGGGTCCCCATGATAAGTACTGGCCTTGCTCTCACTCTCCTCTGGGTCAGAACCAATTGAGAAGGCAATGCTGTTAGAAAGGTAGAAATCAAAACTAATGCAGTTAAATTGGAGCATCTGGTCACCCTGCCCCCAGATGGCTTCCTCATACTGGGTCTCACTTCTGAATCTGAAATCTATGACCTCTATTCCTTCATGAGCAAGTGTAGATGTCCTCAGCTGTCTGGCAAGAGGCTGCCCTGGTGGGCTCACTGTGTGAGGAACAAACCAGGACTTGCCTGCTCCGTAGGCAGGTGGGTCTGAGCCAGTTGAGATGGGGCTGTCCTACTGGGGTCACTAGAAGTGAGGAGATATATATAAGGGCACAGCAGTGGGTGTTCTCTTCCTTCCATTTATGGAGCGACAGATGAGCATTTCCTGCTAATGGTAAAGAATAGAAATAGTATAGGTTTGCCAATCTGTTAGTGATGATTTTTTTTATTATCATCATCATAATCAGGACCGTGATAGAGTAAGCACTGTCCTCATTCATTGAAATAGACTTAAAAGCTTAGAAACATTTAGAAAAGAACACTTAGTGCTGGGCGTGGTGGCGCACGCTTGTAATCCCAGTACTTTGGGAGGCGGAGACCAGAGGATCCGGGTTCGCGGCCAGCCTCAACTCTCTCTCTCCCTGTCTCTCTGTCTTTCTGTGTGTGTGTGTGTCTCTCTCTCTCTGTCTCCTTAGTGAGGCCCTCCGCAACTTTGTGAGACCCAGTTTCAAAAATAAAGTATAAAAAATAGGGCCGGGGGCGTAGCGCGGAGGTAGAACGCCCCTGCGTTCAATCCCCAGTACCGCAAAAAAACAAAACAAAATAAAAAAAAAAAAAAAGAAAAGAACACTTAGAGCCCTGAAGGCCAGCAGCTCTGCCTGGCCCAAGATGGTGAGCTTTGTTAGTACCTGATGAGGAGAGTAAGCCAATGTGTCCCTCTCATTGTAATTAGGTAATTTCCTAGACAATCTCTGAAGACCATTCTTAGGAAATGAGGTAGAGGCAAAATAACAATTGCTTTTTCTCTAGAGAGGCTCCACCTCACTGAATGGCTTCCTTATAACACATGATCTGTTGCAGGCAGAACCTAAGACCCTTGTTGTTTCCAAACCTTACAAAGTGTGTCATCAATGGTAGCAGTTCTGTTGCCTTTAATTAAGAAGTGAATTCTTCCAAATTGCTCCTTGCAATGTGCAAAGGCTTCTTTCACTTCCTAAATAAATTGCTTTGTTTAGGAACATCATCTTCGAATCCTAATATGAGTCAGGGATACAGCTTCACTTCCTCCAAATATGTGATCTGAGAGTTTGCTCTGAGTCGTAAAGTCTAAGATGTAAATGTGATAACCGCAGATTTGTTTTCAGGGACATTCTGACTGTGACATGGTGGTGAAATGTAAATGTTAGTCATTCTTCAGAAACATGGGAATTGTGCTTTTGTTCCTAAAATGGCTTCAAAGCCAAATAAAAAAGTAGGCATCACTGGGGAAGGAGTGAAAAAAGTGCACAATCTGACAGGCAGTGGCAGACAATTCCACGATATGGTGCTTATTATTTGTCAAGGTTTCTATTTTGACAAAATAACCTATGTGGCTGAATTCATACATTGTACTGTCGCGTACCTTTCATTTCCTGTCATGATACAGAGGGTCACAATCATGCTTTCCTACTGGATATGCAAATGGACTATTGTATCCCTGGGCACAGGGCTACTTTGTAAAATGTGGATCATAACTCTCCTCTATAGATCTTCCTCTGATTTGATAGTTATCAGGCTTTTCTAACATGGTCATCTCACTCCATTTTTTTCAGTAAGAGAAGCTTATGATAGATCCCTTAGCTTAACACCTGTCATTGGTCCCATCTTACTTCTCTCTTCCCTTAGAGTTCCCTGCCCTGCTTCCACTCTCACAGAGACTACTGATTGCCTTGGTTTAACTTAAAACATACATTCTCATGAAGGGTCCTAGAAAACAAATTCATCTTGATTTTTCAGCCTGTACGATCATTATAACTGTACGTGGCTCCCCCGAAAAGACTTTGGAGAACATATGGCCAGATTTCCTCATTCTGCAGAATTTTTTTAAAGTATAGTCTGTAAATGGTTCTTTAATTTGCCCAAGTCCTTGTAGCTTGTTAATGTCACAATCATTTTTTTTTTAACCAGAACTGACATAGCTTCTGCATTCCTCTTCCCGTTCTTCCTTCTGGAAGTTAGAACTTGTTTTTGGAAGGAGGAAATGTTGCCAATATTATAGGTTTAACTGGAAAATTATTACTTTAGTAAATATTTTGCTGAAGTATTGAACATAAAATTTAAAAATCTAAATGC
>PVJS01008527.1:0-52839 GCA_004027185.1 Glis glis
GGGGAGGGGCGAGGAGAGGAGAGGAGAGAAGAGAAGAGAAGAGAAGAGAAGAGAAGAGAAGAGAAGAGAAAGAAGAAAAGAGAGCGGAGAGATGTTACTTTGGCACATTGATACTGGGATGGAGGTGAAGGATGAGAAAGGAGTTTGTATATTTCACTTTAACTTTTCTGTGCTATTTGAATTATTTCTATTTCATGTATTACTTATATAATATATACTTGTATGGCATAAAATTCATGAGTAAGAAAGATCATACATGGTCACATTTGAATCATATATTTTACAAGGAATATACCAATGCATATGAAAGCATGTGTTAGTAATGTAGTCCATTACTATTTAATATTTCTTTCATAGGGCAGAATCATGAGACCACATTTGCTGTATCATATCTATTCCTTTTGGGGCCTGTTGCCCCTTTGGATTCTGTGCACATCCTCTACCAATAGATGCACTGTGAGACGTGAAGTGGCTGACTGCAGTCATCTGAAGTTGACTCAAGTACCTGATGACCTCCCCACAAACATAACAGTGTTGAATCTGACCCATAACCAACTCAGAAGATTACCACCTGCCAATTTCTCCAGATACAGCCACCTTATGATCTTGGATGGAGGATTTAACACCATTTCAAAGCTGGAGCCAGAACTGTGCCAAAGTCTCCCTTTCTTGAAAGTGTTGAACCTCCAACACAATGAGCTTTCTCAACTTTCTGATAAAACCTTTGTTTTCTGCACAAATTTGACCGAGCTCCACCTAATGTCCAACTCAATCCAGAAAATTCAAAACAATCCCTTTAAAAGTCAGAAGGTAAGATGCAAATGTTCATTTCCATCTAAGAAATGTGAAATATTCTATCATCTCCTGTTAAATTTTCAGGTTACTTATTCATGACCTTAGACTTTATATCTAAAGATCAAGGTAAAAGTAAAAAATCTGATCTACCCCAAGTGGGGTTAGGGAGGACCCAGATGCAAATATTGCTATTGTGATTGGAAATCTTTTCAGGATTATAGTCTTAACACAGTTCCAAACTTAGTTTCAAAGCAGTCTGTCTCCTTTGCTTTCTCCCATTAGAAATAGGACATAGATACGAGAAGTCAACTGGTATGAGAGATGTATCAGACCATCCCATGAGGATCATGAAAAAAACTCACAATGCTGCTGATTTAACATGTGAAGTAGTGGAAAAATTGTTAAGTCTGAATCCTACTTAAATAAAGCTAACAAATTGATAGGATGATAAGACACATTGTTCAAAAAAAATTACCTACTCTTAATTTAAGAAATTTCCTCAAAGTATAACTTTTCCAGTAGTTACTACCTTTCTTTTTAGCACCTTTCTTGAGTTTTAAATCTGTGAAAAATGTGTGTTATTATTTGTAAATCTGAGGCAATTTTTAAATGCTTTTATTAAACCAGTCATTTTTGAGTCTTTTTGCAGTCTTCATTTTATGGTCTTATAAAAAAAATTGAGCATTGTTCCTCCTCAGAGGCCAAGAGTAATGTATAAATATAAAATATTCTGAGAAACATTTATATAATGATTTGGTGACTACTATTTAAATCTTTTCTTGGGCCTTCTTAGATTCTGATGTGGATTAAATTTTTTTGAATACAAAGACGTCAAAATCTGAACAGAGAAATTATTGGCAAAAATGTCATTTTAAACATTAGAATATACATGGAAGTCTATTCTCTTTAATAGGGATTACATTAGATTTTTTCCTAACAGATATCAGGTTTTCTTTACCTTTTACCTAACTTTAAAGTTTTGTTTTTTTTTTTTTTTTTGCGGTACCGGGGATTGAACCCAGGAGCGTTCTACCTCCGCGCTACACCCTCGGCCCTATTTTTTTATACTTTATTTTGAAACCGGGTCTCACAAAGTTGCAGAGGGCCTCACTAAGTAGAGACAGAGAGAGAGAGAGAGAGACAGGGAGAGAGAGAGAGAGAGCTGAGGCTGGCCGTGAACCCAGATCCTCGGGTCTCCGCCTCCCAAAGTACTGGGATTACAAGCGTGCGCCACCACGCCCGGCTAACTTTAAAGTTTATATATTAACATGTGCATATATGAATGTATCACTATGAATCTCACTATCATGTATAATTACAATGCACCAATAAAAAATTAATAAAAAGTTTACATGTTCAAAAGCAACATTGAGTGATAAAACATCCCACAATACTGTCAAAACAAACAAAAATTGACATTCTGTGCTAATCATGATCAAAAATTTAGGTAACTATGAATCTTTTTCAACATAAAAATCTTTTAAAGATTTTATGGGTGGAAAAGTTCCTCCCATATTTCTTAAAATGTTTTTCTTCTTTTTTCTGTTACTTATTTTCAAGCTAATGCATGACACTACATGTTTAATAAGCCATATGGATAGTTATTGTTTCATAAGAAAATGCTTATTATAAATAAGTAAAGAATGAGTGTTCCTTATATCATAAATAAATAAGCTCAAATACTTTTGTTTTGGCAAGAGAAATAAAGTGATTCTTGAATTAAGAAACTAACTCCTTGCAACAATGGTGTTTTTGATCACAACAAAGATGACTTATTACTCTACAAATAGGCAACATTTTCATGTTGAGATATTTCTAAGATTCACTTACATTTAGGGGAGCTGTTTTCTATGGCATGATTCTAACATACATTGTTTTTTTATTATCAGAATTTGATCAAATTAGATCTGTCTCATAATGGTTTATCATCTACAAAGTTAGGAACTGAAGTCCAACTGGAAAATCTCCAAGAGCTTGTATTATCAAATAATAAAATCCATGCACTAAGAAGTGAAGAACTTGATTTCCTTCGCAATTCTTCTTTGCAAAGATTAGAGTTATCATCAAATCAAATTAAAGAGGTAAGAAGTAAGGTAAAATGATTTTGCATGTGTGCAGTCTTAAATGTGTGCAGTCCCTAACTGTGTCACACAGGAATCTTAAGATTCCTAGAGGGGGAAAAAACTCTATAACCTTTGGCATGCCTTCCAGAAATCCTTCACATTTACTGCTTGGGGCCATTGGTCCTATCTTTAAAATAAAGCTTTGGTAGTGGTTAAGAGATGAGCCTCTGCTGTCAAACAGAAGGGCATTAAATCCCCATGCTGTTACAGGTCAGTTCTTTGACCTTGAGAAACCTACTGATCTTGGTTCCCTTACCTGTAAAGTGGAAACAATACTCTCTTCCTCCAAAGTCTCTGTAAGAATAAAAATTATATGGTGATTAAGAGCACAAGGTTCGGAGTTGGGTAAGCTGGTCCTTGTGTGGACTTTATCTTTTAATAGTGTAATCAGGCAAGTTATTCTAGTTATTTCAGCTTTCTAATTGGTACAAAGATAACACTACTATATAGGACCATGTGGTAAAGAATTTAGCACAGTGTCTGGCATATAGTAAGTGCTCAGAAAATGATAGCTTGCACTATGCTATTATACAAACCTTCTTATAATAGAGTACACCCAGTTAACTATTTCTTCTTGGACCCATGATCTCCACTTGAACTATTTTCATACACAAGTATGTCTGTATTTTGCCTTTACAGGCTGTAAGAATAATTTAAGTTCTTAACTAAAACAGCTTTTTGAAAGCTGTATTTTTTCAGAAGCAAAAGAGTTGGTGTTCAAAATAATCCTGAGATATTAATGAAATATTTTAAATGAACTATTTATTTTATCGTTAAACTGTTTTCCCCACTTAAAACATTTATGGTCATAATCTCATAAAATACATAAATAATGAGGGGCAATAAAAAGGAAGACTAATAAAAATTACTCAGAAGTCTTCAATCAGAAACAACCACTGCAATCATTTGGGTATATTTATCTCTAGCTCTTCTCCAAATAATTATGAGAAAAAATAGCAACGGCTAAATTTATACAGTCCCTGAGTGCCAAAAACATGACCAATTATTTTTTACATTTTAATCAACTTACCCTTATAGTCATTTTACACAAGAATAAATTGACATGAAGAAGGGACAGTGACATCTCTAGGGTCTTACAAAAGACCAACTGGTGACAAAACTTGGGTTTCTGGCAGTGTAACCAGACAGCATGCTCTTAACAGTTGTGCTATATTGCCTCTTGAGGGCAAGGGTGTCTCCTGCTTTTTAAAATTATGACATGAGATTACAGTGCACCAATAAAAGTATATTAAAAATTAATATTTCAGGAACATCTCCCGTATACGTAACGATTGTTCAAAAGCTTCATTTTAGTGACTGCAAAAGAATGCTATTATGTAGATGTATCATAATTAATTAATTTCCTACTTTGCATTTTAACTCCTTTTATTTATAATGAAATACACTTTCTTCCCCCCCCCCATTACCCAGACATCTCACGAGTGACACAGGAGCAATCAGAACCCTTGTGCTCGCCTTGTGGGTTTGCCTGTCAGACAGGGACTATATACGGTCCTCTCTGAATTCTTCCTCTTCCTACTTCTATTCTCATGGCCCAGTGCAGAGTTCCTAAACAGCCAAGGCTTTTGATAAGGGGGTGGGGGCAAGTGGAAGGGAGCTGGGGATGCTCTAAGAAAATAAAGAAAGGAGAAAACCTGGATAGAAAACAAAAAGACAGGCAGAACTCAGTTCTAGAAGGAAAGTGTGTGTCACTGTTTCATAATAAAAGCCATCCATTCATTCCTTCCATAATGGTCCCTGACAAATGGTCACCAAGACACAACCAGGATGTGCCCCAATTGTGATTTCACAGACAGCTTAATTACAATCATACTCAGTGTGATAATGTTAACCTAGACTAGGAGGTCAGGGCAGGGTCCCCTGAAGAAGCAGCATCTACACTGAGCCATGAACGCCGAGCAGAAGTTGGCCAGTGGCCAGGGAAGGAGAGGGGCTGGAGCAGAAGGTGGGTGTTACAGACACAGAGTAAGGAAAGAGCCATGCATCCCAGCAGCAGAGATGCCCCGCGTAGGGAATGTGGTGAAAGGAGAAGGGAGAGTGAATAGAGTTGTATTTGAGTTTTTTCAAGGGTCATAGAGAGCCTATTTTATTTTGGTTATTAACCTCTTTTTTCCCCTCCACTTTTAGTTCTTTCCAGGGTGCTTTCATGCAATTGGAAAATTGTTTGGCCTCTTTCTGAACAATGCCCAACTGGGCCCCAGTCTCACAGAGAAGCTTTGCTTAGAATTATCAGGCACAAGTATCCAGCACCTCTCTCTGAGTAACACCCAGCTGTATAGAACCAGCAACATGACTTTCTTTGGACTCAAGCAGACAAATCTCACCACACTGGATCTTTCCCACAACAGCTTGGGTGTGATTGACAATGATTCCTTTGCTTGGCTTCCCCATCTGGAGCATGTCTTCCTGGAGTATAATAATATACAGCATTTGTCTTCTCGCTCCTTCTACGGACTTGTCAACGTGAGATACCTGAATCTGAAACGATCATTTACTAAACCAAATATTTTGAAACCATTTTTTACTAAACAAAGTATTTCCTTTGCTTCATTTTCCAAGATTGATGATTTTTCCTTTCAGTGGCTAAAATGTTTGGAGTATCTTAACATGGAAGACAACAATATTCCAGGCATAACACGTAATATGTTCACGGGACTGACCAATCTGAAGTACTTAAGTCTCTCCAACTCTTTCACAAGTCTGCAAACTTTAACCAATGAAACATTTTTATCCCTTGCTCATTCTCCTGTACTCATACTCAACTTAACCAAAAATAAAATCTCAAGAATAGAAAGTGGCTCTTTCTCTTGTTTGGGTCACCTAAAAGTGCTTGACCTTGGTCTTAATGAAATTGGGCAAGAAGTCACAGGCCAGGAATGGCAAGGCCTGGAAAATATTTGTGAAATCTACCTTTCCTACAACAAATACCTGAGACTGACCAGCAACTCCTTTGCATCAGTTCCAAGCCTTCAACAGCTGATGCTCCGGAGGGTGGCCCTGAAAAATGTGGACTGCTCCCCTTCACCTTTCTACCCTCTTTATAACCTGACCATTCTGGATCTCAGTAACAACAACATAGCCAATATAAATGATGAAATGTTGGCGGGTCTCGAGAAACTGGAAATTCTGGACTTGCAGCATAATAACTTAGCACGACTTTGGAAACATGCAAACCCTGGTGGCCCTGTTCATTTCCTGAAGGGTCTTTCTCACCTCCATGTCCTTAATTTAGAGTCGAATGGCTTTGACGAAATCCCAGCAGAGGTGTTCAAGGACTTATTTGAACTCAAAAGCATCAACTTAGGATTGAATAATTTAAATGTACTTCCACCCTCTGTCTTTGATGACCAGGTGTCTCTTAAATCATTGAACCTTCAGAAGAATCTCATCACATCAGTGGAGAAGAATGTTTTTGGGCCAGCTTTCAAGAACCTGAGTAATTTAGATATGCGCTTTAATCCATTTGATTGTACATGTGAAAGTATTGCCTGGTTTGTTAATTGGATTAACCAGACCCGTACTAACATCTCTGAGCTATCAAGTCATTACCTCTGCAACACTCCCCCTCAGTATCGTGGGTTCCCAGTGATGCTTTTTGATGTATCGCCCTGCAAAGACAGTGCCCCCTTTGAACTCCTTTTCATAATCAATACCAGCGTTCTGCTGATTTTTATCATTATTGTACTGCTCATCCATTTTGAGGGTTGGAGGATATCTTTCTATTGGAATGTTTCAGTACACCGAGTTCTTGGTTTCAAGGAAATAGATGGACAACCAGACCAGTTTGAATATACAGCATATATAATTCATGCATATAATGATAGAGATTGGGTCTGGGAACACTTCTCCCCAATGGAAGAAAAAGACCAATCTCTCAAATTTTGTCTGGAAGAAAGAGACTTTGAGGCAGGAGTCCTTGGACTCAAAGCAATTGTTAATAGCATCAAGAGGAGCAGAAAAATCATTTTTGTTATAACACAGGATCTACTAAAAGATCCATTATGCAAACGGTAGGTGAACACTGAAATTTTAAGTATACACTTATTTTTCAGTTGAACTTTCAAATATTTCTATACTCACAACTCAAAAAATTTTGAAAATAAAAGTAAGAAAATAAATCCTGATTTTTCATGATGGATGCAAGTACATTCTGCAAAGCAGTTTAGATTGTTGAGCTTTTGGCTGCTAAAATCTATATATTGATTATTTAACTTTTATTTACTTATTTATTTTTTACTTAGATTCAAGGTACACCATGCAGTTCATCAAGCTATTGAACAAAATCTGGATTCCATCATATTGATTTTTCTGGAGGATATTCCAGATTATAAACTAAACCATGCACTCTGTTTGCGAAGAGGAATGTTTAAATCTCACTGCATCTTGAACTGGCCAGTTCAGAAAGAACGGATAAATGCCTTTCATCATGAATTGCAAGTGGCTCTGGGATCCCGAAATTCGGTGCATTAAATTTTTTGAGAGGTTAAATTAGCTAAGGAGTACCTTTCCCATTTAAAAAGTTATATGTTAAATTTAAGTGTTACTTGAAAGTGATGTAATCTGGTTATTCCTATTTATAGGTGATGGTATTATATCACAATCATATTTCTCCTATAGAAACACGTCTCCCTCTTTTGGACTTTATATTGACGATTCATGTATACAACCAAAATAAACATCTAAGCGTGTAAGAACATCCACTACTAATGAATACATGATTGATCACTGAGGTCTATCATAACTTCAAAGACTTTCAAATTTTTCTTCATTTAAAGAAAAGTTAGAGTTACATGAAGTTTTGCAATAATTTTTGGATATACTTATAATAGAATGAAAGATAATTGCTTCAATGGGTCTAAGGCTATTTCAATGACAAAAGAGTAAAACATTTAGAAAAGCTTAATTATACTATTTTTTTCATTTTAGTATCCCAGGGTTGATTTTGTTAAATGTTAAACAGCTTTTAAATTTGCATACCCATAGGCAGAAAATCTTCAGGATTGAGTTTGATTACTTAATGAAATAAATATTGTAATAAATATGCTTTTGTATTTTCCCAATACATGGGTTTCCTTTATAGGAGAGTAGAAACAATTCTCTTACTTAAAATGTTGTAGAAAGGCTTGTTTCCTAAAGTTTAGTCAGTAGACTGGCTTTGTGTCTCTGGTCACAGACTCAGGAGATAGCACTGCCCAAGTCACTTGGCCCCATGGGGATGCTTTGACTCCTGATCATGAATATTATGATGATCAACAAAATCTTAAATAATTAGTGATGAAGAGCATGGTATAATGTACTCAGATAGAATATATTATTGTAACATAAAATGATATTCTATATGAAAGTCCCTATCTAGAAAGGTTGTTGTCATTATTATTATTATTTTATTCTTGTTAATATTTTGTGGTACTGGGGCTTGAACCCAGGGGCATTCTACCTCTGAGCTACACCCCCAGCCCTATTTTATTTTACTTTGAAACATAGTCTCGCTAGGTTGATGAGAGTCTCACTACTTGCTGAGGCTGTCCTCTAACCTGCAATCCTCCTGTCTCAGCCTCCCAAGTACTGGGATTACAGGCATGCGCCACCATGCCTGGGTAGAAAAACTATATTATTTTAAGATTTATTTTTTATAGTAAAGCAAAAAGCTTAGTTCTGTTTTACCATAAGAAGAGTCTAAATATTGGAAATGTAAATAGCTTTTTGAAATACTTAGAATTCTGAAAGTCAAATATAGGAAAGTTGGAATTATAATGCTGAGTTAATTTCTGTATTTGGAGTACTCATTTGCCTATTGAATTTAGGGAGCATATTAGCTGTCACATTTTGGAACTTTGGTTTAAATACTTCAGTATTCTCAGGGCTAAATTCACATGACCCTGGATAAGTAATATCCATAGAACTTGTTCTGATGGAGTCTACAGTCCGCTGATGATGTGAGTAGCTAGAGTAATAATGTTCACTTTCACATAATTTGCCAGCCTTAAACCTGAGACACTTGAATATTTGTTTTTAATTGTGATATAATCCTGTTTTGTTTGGGCAGCATAAAATAAAAATCACAATTCTTTCTTTTCCTGATGTACTTTGAATGTTATCTATCAATATTCTTAATTCTTCATTAAAGTATTTCTAAATAATTTTTATTAATTAATCATTGACTTATAAAAAGTAGAGCAAGAAATAACTTTGCTTTTTTAAATTTATGAGCTTATAAGATAATTGATCAAATAAATGGCCACAATTTAAATTGAGTTCAAGTGCTTTTTTTTTTTTTGTGGTACTGGGGAATGAACCCAGGGGCATTCTACCTCCGAGCTACACCACCAGTCCTATTTTTTATTCTTTATTTTGAAACAGGGTCTCACTAAGTTGCAGAAAGCCTCACTAAGTAGCTGAGGCTAGCCTCAAACCCGGATCCTCCCAAGTACTGGGATTATAAGCGTGTGCCACCATGCCTGGCCAAGTGCAATTTTTTGAAGTTGCTTAATGTTTTAATGGCTTGTTTAAATGAAAACAGGTAAAACTAATATAAGGTGTGAACTCTGACTTGTATTTGACCTACCCAGGAAGCAACATCCTGCAGGATGTCTTTTCTAATTGTTCTCAGGAGGAATCCTTGTCCTCTGGGCTTAAGACAAGGGGATTGCAGAAAAGGGTGTTTGTCTCGCCTCCTGTTTAATTTCCACAAGTGACCTGACTTGTCTGAATAGTCTCAGTGTGCCGCCAAGTGATCTCTTCACTCTAATGCCTTCCTGCCTTTTACTTTGCCAAACAAAACCCAACTGAATCAACATTGAGATTAAAATAAATCTCAGGTTTAGGTTTTACATAAAAATGATACCTTTCAGATTGTGATAAGAAGTAGTTGCAGTAAATCTGTTAGTGAGAAGGGGGATTTTTCAAAGCCACTTATTTAGTAATATATGTTCCTTAGATTGCTTGGAAAGGGGACTCAATAGTAAGTGATGGTGACCATTAGAGAATGTAAATATACTTTAAACCAAGAAGTATTTCTTGCAATCTATTGTGTGTGTGTGTGTGTGTGTGTGTGTGTGTGTGTGTGGTACTGGGGACTGAACCCAGGGGCATTCTATCTCCAAGCTATACCCCCAGGCCTTTTTATTTTTTGTTTTGAAACAGGGTTTCTTAAGGTAGCCGAGAGTCTCCCTGCATTGCTGAAGCTGTCCTCGAACCTGTGATCCTCCTGTCTCAGCCTCCTAAGTACTGGGATTACAGGCATGGGCTACCACGCCTGGCTCTTGCAATCTATAGAGACAGAAAGTAGATTAATGGGTGTCTGGGCCCAGGAACAGGAATGGAGACTGACTGCAATAGGCACAAAGATCTTTTCAGGGTGATGAAAATGTTTCCAAATTGGATTTTTTCTAAAATTGTAATGATTGTACAACTATGTAAGTTGACTGAAAATCATTAAATTGTATACTAAAAACAGGTGGTATGTAAATTATGTATTCATAAAGCTGTGAGAAATAATATTCTTTGAGCAACTACATGTGTCTATCTCTGTGCTAAATACTATGGTGTATGAAAGGATAAGAGACATAGTAGCAGGAAATGGGACAATAGGAGTTAGGGTGTTGCGAGGTAGCGTCCCAGTCAGAACCAGTCAGACCACCAAAGGTGTCAAATGAGAGTCTTTATTACTGGCCAGTAAGACTACACAGGCATGAGAGCCAAGTGCAGTACTTGACTGTCCTCCAGCGTTTTCTTATATAGGGTAAGATACAATACAAGCTCAGGGTGAAAGAGGTTCCCATGGCAGGTTTCAATAGCAGGGGGTGGGAAGCCTCTATGGTTCCCATAGTATTCAGGTACGTCAAGCAAGCCAAGCATATCGAAAAGTACAGAGGCAAGAATAGGCAGTTAGCAAGATAACAATAACACAATAAGTTACAATATGTTATTAGGACAATCCGTTAACTATCCTGCCAATGTCCTGGTTTAATTTTTCTAAAGCCAACTTCCCTGTTTTAGGGCCAGGTTTGAGGTCATTGTGAGTAACAAATATGGAGTCATTTTAGCTAATAAGTTACTCTGGCTAACAAGCTCTAACTATGCATCATTACAAGGGTATTAAAGGATTGTCCAAGGTGGGCCTGGACAGAGAATGTTCCACAGAATAGTCAGATCCTTCAAAGGTGGGTGGGATTTTGGTAAGAGGAAAGGAAGATGGCAGAATTGAGTAGTAAGATGGAAGGGAGGAGACGTAAACGTGGTGTTGGGAGATAGTTGGGATGCTGAAGAAGACAGAACTATGTTGCAGACAGCATGGAAGAGGAATTTAGCTCTAATTAATGAGGTATTCTGGTGTCGTGACTTTGAGTTTCAATTGGTAAAATCAAACATTGTAATGAAATCCCGTCCTGAGATCTATGTTTTAGATTTAGGTAAGTGATAACTAGTTGTAGAGAGGAATATATTATAATTTCACAGTCCAAATAGCCAGGCTTACTCTCACATAAGAGAAGGGGCTTTTAAGAGCTTATTTTTTCTATAAACATATGCACACCTATACCACATAATGACATTTCGGTCAGCGATGCACTGTGTATCCATGACCATAGTTTCATAAGATTATATTTCCTAATGATGTTGTAGCTACCTTAGTTTGTGTAAATACATTCTGTGGTGTTCACATGACAACAAAATTGCTGGATGACATATTTCTCAGAACATATCCCCACCATTATGCATCACATGGCTGTACATCTGTGTTATCAAAGCATGACAATCAACTGATCGTTAGTGTCTAAATACACTAGGTGACATATAAGCCACTCTTGGCTCTTGAAACCCCTAGCCATGATCCATCTTTCTGCTTAAGGGAGACATTAGCTCAGTCGTGTGACTTTCCCTCACCAGTTTAATAAACCATTCTTTGTATACATTGGGCAGGAGTCCTGGGAATTTTTAATAATGGAACTTTTCCAATTTTGTGTGAGACTTTCTGGGAAGCTAGTGTTGACTTCGTTAGCTCTCTTTTACCTTAGATCAGTTTCCCAGGAAATAGACTCTGGGATAGAGATTTGCATGCAGCACATTTGAGGGGAGTGCTCTGATTTACAGGGAATAGTAAACAAGCTGCATCTGGAAGAGAGAAAATGGTCAACTGTGACGCACCTGCAATTGCAGTGGAGGCCTGAGCCTGCCTCGCAGGGAGCGCCGGGCCGCAGCAACCCAGAGTTGACACAAGTCTAGGTAAAAGGGCTCGACTTCTCTCTACACACTCACGTAAGCCATTTACTGATGCCGGAAGCCCCAGGGAGGAAGTGTGACTTTGAGCAAAAGGGTTTGGCCAGAAGAAATTCTAAGGCAGGATTAAATTGATCCCTCAGAAGCAAAAACATAGTGCAGTTGGGGAAATAAGCACCTGGATGCTAAGGGTAGATCTCTGTGTTCCACTCCAGCATCCACTATATCTTCTAAGTCACTTAAGAATTAAAATACACAGTGCTCAATTGGTTTCTTTTGTGTGGGGCGGGGGGGGGGGGCGCTGGGGATTGAACCCAGGGGATTCTACCTCTGAGCTACATCCCCAACCCTTTTTTATTTTTATTTTATATTTTTTGGAACAGGGTCTAAGTTGCTGAGGGCCTTGCTAAGTTGCTGATGCTGGCCTTGAACTTGCGATTGTACTGTCTCAGCCTCCCAAGTCGCTGGGATTACAGGTGTGCGTCACTACACCCAGCTAAGTAGTTTTTTAAATAAAGTCGTTTTCCAGAAATTCTGGGAAATAAATGGCTTCATAGGAGCTCTTTAAAAAACAAAAGGATATATATATATATATATATATTTTTTTTTTTTGCGGTACCGGGATTGAACCCAGGGGCGTTCTACCTCCGCGCTTCACCCCCAGCCCTATTTTTTATACTTTATTTTGAAACCGGGTCTCACGAAGTTGCGGAGGGCCTCACTAAGGAGAGAGAGAGAGAGCTGAGGCTGGCCCCGCAAACCCGGATCCTCTGGTTTCCGCCTCCCAAAGTACTGGGATTACAAGCGTGCGCCACCACGCCCGGCACAAAAGGATATTTTAACAGTTAATGTCCTCTAGTCAAAGACAGCCTAGGAATGCTCCTGCAGTTGAACCTGTTGGGATTTCACTCATTGCAGTGAGGGAGGAGACACATCAGGGGTATCTCAGTAAGCAGGTTCTTGAGAGAATTCATAGTATAGGGTTTTGCTTGGGATGGGTAATTTCAGGGAAAGAAAATTATAACAAGGATAGAGTTGTAATTGCCAGAGAAATTGCAATCGCTTAGTCAAGAGAGGAGTGCTAATGATATTTTGAGGGAGGCAAAATAGCTTTCTTTTTGTCTGTGCTCAGAAAAAATTATGAAGAGATCATGTTTTGCTTCATTTTATAATGTAGGATAATCTTGTCTGAGGTTGGTTTTCGGTGAGGTCATTTATGTTCAGCGGGAGAATAACATATTTTACCTACCAATGCCAGGCTAGCTTCTTGTTATCAAGGGGCTTTGTGTGGAGATATCCTTTTATCTCAGTGAGTACTTGATTGCAAGTGACAAAAACTCAAAATTGTTTAGACCCAAAGGGAGACTGCTTGTGGTGTGACCTAACTGGGGAAAGAGCAGGGGTTTAACTAGCTCTCAGGGGGAAGTTAAAACCAGGCAGCACTGTACCTGGCGCCTACTCCTCTCTGTGCTGGTCATTGGTTTGTCCTGATGGAAACATGGTTGCCAATATCTCAGTCCATTTCATGTTGCTATAATAAAATACCTGAGACTGGGTAATTTTAAAGAGGATAAGTTTATTTGGCTCAAAATTCTGGTAGCTGGAAAATCCAAATGACATGGTTCCATTGTCTAGCCATGGCTCCCCTGGCCGTGTTACAACATAGTGAAGTTAAAAAGGAACTGGCAGCATGCACAAGGGGACAAGCACCTGGGGTGGCCTTGCTTTACCACAACCCACTCTCAAGAGAACTAGTCCAGTCCCACAATACCTGACCCACTCCTGTGAGACAGCATCAATCCATTCACGAGCGTAGAACCACCGTGGCCTAATTACCTTATAGTAGGGCCCATCTTTTCAAGGTTCCATAACCTCAACACCACCTCACCAGGGACTGAGGTATTTGGCAAAAGCTTGGGGTTCTGGAAATGCCCCTACTTATATAGAATAAAGTTCAAATTACTTAGTATGATATTCAGGACCCTACACAACTAGGTGAAGCTTATCTCTCTAGCTTGATTGTTTACCACTTCTCCCATGCTTGCTACCAGCCCTGCTGAGCCACTCTGCCCAAGCACTGTCACGTTCATGGCTTTGTGCACGGGCTTATACTCCTGCCCCTGTGCTCCGTGTCCCTTCCTTTGCTCTCCAGTGGGGAAGTCAAACCTCTGTGGGAGTCCTCTCCACCTTGCAGAATGAATCACTCCATTACCTATGCACCCCTAAAACTTTATTCACACCCTAGATTAACAGAAGACTGTATTCATGACACTCTATATCTGACTCTGTCCTGAACCCTCAGATTCTGAGCATCCAAAACACAGGGATGCCCACCATATTCATCCTGAAATCCTTAATGTCCAGAAGAATGACTGGAACATAATAAATTTTCAAATAAGAAGCTGTTGAAAGAGGGAATGGTGGATTGAAGTGTGGCAATAGGCATAGAAAGGAGATAGGCACATTGGATTGTATGGAAATAGATTTTTGACCATCAGGAAATTTCATAGTCAGTAGTTCTATTTCTGGAAAAAACAAACAAATAAAAGAAAATCAAGATGCTCCAAAATTCTCTCTGACCTCCTACTGCCCTGCAATACTTTACTCCCCAAACATGCCAGCTTTCCATATAGCAATGGTACAAGGTTCCAGGCCCCCACTTAAACTTTATTTTTATTTTTATTTATTTATTTATTTATTTATTTATTTATTTTGCGGTACCAGGGATTGAATCCAGGGGCGTTATACCTCCATGCTATACCCCCGGCCCTATTTTTTATACTTTATTTTGAAACCAGGTCTCACGAAGTTGCAGAGGGCCTCACTAGGTAGAGAGAGAGAGAGAGAGAGAGAGAGAGAGCGCTGAGGCTGGCCGTGAACCCGGATCCTCCGGTCTCTGCCTCCCAAAGTACTGGGATAACAAGTGTGTGCCACCACACCCGGCTTTAAACTTTAGTTTTAAATTCAAGTTTTTGTGTGTGTATGATCTTGCTCTCTTTTTCCCCTTGCTTCATATCCAACTATTCCCTTATAGTTACATAATGTTTGGCACACAGTAAGCTTCACACAACATTTGCTGATTGAATGGTTAAAGGATTAAGTGAATGGACACAGCCATCCAGAATTATTTTCAGCTTCACAAATAGCCTCACCCTTTCAAAGTTCCACCCACATGTCCACAGTGTGGTCCTGTTTTCACCACTATTCTACCTTCTTCCTTTCTTCACTAAATTTTGCAGATGCAAGGATTAGGTCAGGTGTCAGCTTCTTCTACCAGCCTTCAGAAGCACACCTGTTCCTTAAAGGATGGGTTAGTTACACCTTAACCCTGCACCAAGTACTCTTGGATAGAAAGGGCTTCTGCTCGTAGAGTCCAAAGACAGTGTGACCTTGAGATCCACTCTTGCCAGTGGAAGAATCTGCATAAACCCTGGGTTCTAAAGGGGACTTCCTGGTCCTGCGACTTTGGAGGGGGCTCTTGGGTGGCAGCCTTCTCTTCTCTCTACTTCTTTGCTGGAGAAGATGCTCCTTCAGTGCAAGGGCCTTTAAAAAGCTGTTTTTCTGCTCAGGTGGTTTTGGTGGAAAACAACCTCGACTGGGATAAACACTGGGTCAAGTGAGATTGCCCTTCCTTGGAGAAACCCTGTTACCTAAGCAGTCATAGAAAACAGAGGGTCCCTGTAGACTTCTCTGATAACTGTCCAACCTCCTGGCCTGGCAGCTCAGTGACTCTGCAGTCTCTTCTGATGTCATCCATCTCTTGTGGCTCCTGTGGCACTGTCTGGCCTTAAAGTGTATGCTCCCAATATCCTATCCCAGCTCAGGAGAGCATGCAGCAGCAGGGCTGCCCCTAGTGACACCCTCACTCATTAGGGATCACCTGGTAACTTCTAAATTAAGGGTGAGGTGAATAGAAGCGGATAAAGTATTTAAGGGATGGTCCAGGATGTGGCCAAGAACCTAGACTTCCTGTTAATTTGGGAACAGTGAATTTTGATCATTGCACCTTTGAATAAATTCAAAGAGGTGTCAAACTTTAAGGACGGAATCACCAACTCTATACTATATCCTCTATCTTCCATCTGTCCCTCTTACTTCTCTTTTTATTTATCTCCAAGTCTCCCTTCCTTTTCTCTTCTCTTCTCTCTGAATTATGCTCCAGTCTGGTGGCATGCTGCTATGCCTTGGATATGGTTTGGGGTCCTCCAAGGGTCTGTGTGATTGGAGACATGGTCCCCAGTGTGCAGCATCAGGAGATGCTATGGAACCTTTAAGATGTGGGGCATGTTGGGAGGTCTTTGGGTTAGTGAGTCATGCCCTCAAAAGAGATTAAGGTAGTTCTCAGGTGACCCCTTGGTAGTTCTCCAGAGAGGTTATACAAGAAGCAAGCTGGCCCCTCCCACTGTCTGCTTCCTGGCTTGAGATGTGAATCTTACTCCATCCGCTCCTCCATCCACCATCTGCTGTGGAGCCAGACCCTAAACCCTGCCATGTGGACGTTCAGCCTCCAAAACTATGAGCTAAATAAATATCATTCTTATAAAATTAGCCCATATGAGTTATTTTATTATTGTTATGAAGCTATGATTGATACATGTGCTTAGCAAAGAAACACAAACACTGGGGGGGAGGAACCCAATTATATATGTATGTAACTATTATTCTTTTGCTTTATGAGCCTCTTACCAAAATTCTACAGATATAACATGGACAGTGTCATTCACGAATATGAGGGTTGAGTTTGAGAAAGTCTGTCAATACCTCTTTAAAGGTAACATTCGAAATGGTGAAGAAATGTCCTGTACATGAGTTATATTCACAGAGCATAATGGGAACTGTAAATTGGTAGTTGCCCTTTTAATTTGATAACAGTGGATGGTCAACTATTCGCTGTCACACTTTACTATAGTAAACAATGCTAATTACCTACCCAACAGACATCCCTGACTCTTGCTCTTTCTTAATTTGTGAATGCTTATTTTGTTCAGGGGACAATAGAATCAGGAGAAGCAGAGCCCTTCTCTAACAATAGGGAATGTAGGGTGGTTATGATGCATGATGATGCTATTTCTCTTTGATGATGACTAGTTTAGGGATGGATCTTGCTCTGGCCATGAGGATTAACTGAAAATCAGCATGAGAAGCTTCTGGAAAGCATTATGTTCCTTAATAAGAAGAAAAGATAGTTAACTGAACCTTCATGCTGTTAGAAATAAATTTTTATGGTGTTGTAAGAAAAGACACATGTTCGAAATGGCTCAGCAAGGTGATTTTACTTTTTGCAAAAAGGGTCTTGCCACCAGGAAAGCCAGGTATGCAAGCATGTTGAGTTGGAAGTCTGCCCTGTTTTTATCCCTAAGGCAGATTTCTGCGCTGTACTCCTATTGGTGGGAGCATGGTTTCACAGTCTTAAGTGGTTGGCTAATTCTTTTAGAATGGAAGGGGTTGGCATTTGCAATTTTTAGGAAATGCTAACTTTCAAAGAAGCAGGAACTTATATAAGGTTACAAAATAGCAATTTTACAAAATGGAATTACTTTAAGCTAATCATTTGACAGAAAAGAATTATATTCTCACAGGAAGTCAGCTTGAGAAGCTTCTGGAAAGTATTGTGTTCCTTAACCAGAAGAAAAGAGAGTTAACTGAACCCTTCTTCTTCCCTTGAATGTAGTTATTTATCAAAAGATGATTGGTGCCATAACACCCTGAAAATGTGTGAACAAAAAAGAGAAAGATATGGAGTGTCTGTTGAAACTGGTAATTCATTCACCAATCCCAGAACTAAGGAATTGTGGGCTACTACTCTATGAGCTATTCAAGCCTCTTGGCTGCTCAAGCTCCTGCTCACAAGGGGTTTCTGTGATGCATGTAGCTGATTGCACCTTGACTGTTCAGTGTTCTGGTCAACTCTGCCCTTCACACTCCTCTATATCTGCTATGAGGATACAGTGGATACAGTCATAGCCTCTTAGTAATCTCTGTGATCTAACATTGCTTTTTGATGAGATTAAATTCTTCCTGTTATGCTTTAATACTTTTCCCTTAGTAGAATCCAGGGCCCTTAATCAAATATTAAGAAAATATGCCCAAGGCCTTATAGAGGTTTTCATTTTTTTATTGTGTTTATCATGAAAAAAGATATATTTACCAAAAACATTCAAATTGTACAAAAATGAATAAACTTAGAAGTAAATGTAGCTAAAATTTCCTTCCAGATTTTTCTTTGGTTATTCAACACAACCTGGTACATAGGCTTTCCATGTACTAGGCTCTATTCCAATGACCTATATGTACAAGTCATGTAATTCTTACAAGGTACCATTATTTGAGATAGGTATGATTATTATTCTTGAATTATAATTGAGGAAACTCATGAACAAAGAGAAACCTCAATATTAATAAATGGCAGAAACAGAATATGAACTTGGAGGTTGTAGCCTCAGAGTCAATCATACTGTAGTACCTCCTTGTGGTGCTCAGTAAATATTTATTGAATCAACACATCCTTCATTGCTCCGAAGTTTTGACTTTTTTTTTTGCGTGTGTGTGTGTGTGTGTGTGTGTGTGTGTGTTATTAGGGATTGAACCCAGGGGTGCTTTACCACTGAGCAACTCCCCCAACCCGTTTTATTTTTTATTTTGAGACAGTGTCTCACTAAGTTACTATGTACTGGCCTCAAACTTGCAATCCTTCTGTCTCAGCCTCCGAAGTACTGGGATTACAGGTGTGCACTACCATGCTTGGCTGAAATTTTTTTTTTTTTTTTTTTTTTTTGCGGTACCAGGGATTGAACCCAGGGGCGTTCTACCTCCGCGCTACACCCCCGGCCCTATTTTTTATACTTTATTTTGAAACCGGGTCTCACGAAGTTGCGGAGGGCCTCGCTAAGGAGAGAGAGAGAGAGGGAGAGACAGGGAGAGAGAGAGAGAGAGAGAGCTGAGGCTGGCCACAAACCCAGATCCTCCGGTCTCAGCCTCCCAAAGTACTGGGATTACAAGCGTGCGCCACCATGCCCGGCTTGGCTGAAATTTTTATAATAAAATTTAACAGCATTTTTCTTTATAGTTTCTGGTCTTGGTGTCATGCTAAGTGAAGCAATTTAATTTAACAAAGAGATTAATTATTCTGGTTGTTTTACCTTTCAGGTTTCCAAAATATAACATTTCTTCATAGTAATATGGTCACAACTTCTTAATACTTTCTCAATGATGTAGCCAAGCATTATTATACACAACAGAAAAACAATCATATTTTTAACTAACCAAAATAAGTAGAAGAATTTTATCACATGAAGTACTACTTTGATATTTCTAATAGTCTGTCTAAAATAAACACTGTCACAATGAGTATATACAATGATTTACTTTCATTTCATTATTATTGAAATAATAGCTTGAGTTGGATTATGACAGTACATCACCTAAGGCTCATTGCTATCTGGGTGACATGCTACTGGTAATTAAGAAAGAAGCTTGGTATCATATTGTCTGTCTGAAAGACTGTTGATGGATGAACAATGGGTGTGAAAGGCCTAGCATCTCGCTAAGAATGGTTTATCATGTCTGCAATTATAGGTCATTTTCAAAGGAAGGACCTTCGAACAAAAGAACAAAAGGATCAATCATTCCTTCATTTTCCCTTTCATGAGGTTGGCTGTTTAGAAAGTTAGTCCACCACTTTAACTGACAATGGTACTTCTGCCCCCTCCTATTTATGATTTCCCGCATTCTCCCCACAGATTTGAAACAAATGCGATTCTCATTTTAATTTGCAGGTAGCTTATAAGAGCAAATAAACCCACTGAAGTCTTTCACAGAAGTATCAACAAGATACTGTGATCATGAAGTACCCTCCAATTAATTAATACCCCAATAGTGTATTTATATTCTAGGGCTGTCAACAAATTGCCACCAACTGGATGCCTTAAAACAAAAGAGACTTATCCTCCCACAGTTCTGGAAAATAGAAGTTCTAAATTATGTATCTGCAGGGCCATGCTCCCTCCCAAACCTGTATGGTAGGATCCTTCCCTGCCTCTTCCTAGCTTCTGATATTGGCCCTCAATCTGTGGTGTTCCTTGGCTTGCAGCTCATCACTCCAGTCTCAGCCTCTGTCTCACATAGTGTTCTCCCTGTGTCTATATTCACACTTCCTTCTTAAGATGACTGGAGCAGGGCCCATTCTACTCACCTCATCCCAACTTGATTACACTAGACTCCCCAGATCCACAGTTTTTCTTCCCATGGTTTCAGTTACCTGAGGTTAACTGTGATCCAAAAATATTACTGTAGTGCAATGAGGAATTAAGATATTTTGAGAGAAAAAAAGATAAAGGATCATTCACACAACATTTATTACAGTATATTATTATAATTGCTTTATTGTATTGTTAATTATTGTTGCTAACCTTTTCCTGTGCCTTCATTATAAATTAAATTTTATTATAGATATAAATGTCTAAATATACATTGATGTGCATATATAGGGTTTGTTACTATCCACAGTTCCACATATCCACTGGAGGTTTTAGAAGATGTCCCCTATAAATAAGGTAAAGCTACTGTACATCTCTAAATACCTTATATCCAAATAAAGTCATAGTCCCATGAATTGAAAGTTAAGACTGCATTTCAACCCATAAAAGATAGTATGTATGCAAACACACCTTAGAGATAGAATACCTTCAAGAATGGGATTTGGAAGAGTATGTAGTTTTTCTGTGGCTTTGTTAAGTGTATTCATCTACTAAAGAAAAGCATGTCCACAGAAGGGAAGTGATTAGTAATGAAGCATAGCTGTATCTAACACTAGACAGGTGGGTGAAGGCACCCCTGTTCTGGTAGGGTTACTCCTCAGAGGACCATGATTGGTTCTTATGGCTAATGCCCCCTGTGTGCAAACCATATGACTCTCTCCCCTTGCTCGGATTCCATGCTGACCTAAAAATCACTCAGACTAATTTGTTCTTAACAGAAATTCCTCACCTAGTGAAAGAGCAGAATATGTAACACTCTACATCCGTGTTTTCATGAGTCAGATTAGTGGAGCTCCAACTTGAGAGGCTGGTAAGCTGTGCAGGTGCTGAGCCAATCAGATTTCTGAGCCTGCAAGATCGGAATCCTGAGATATGCCAGCAAACAGGGGCTGCTTCCAAGAGAAATTGGAGTTGAATCAGGCTTTGTGTGGCAATGGCCTCCCGGATGCCTGTCCCTTCAAGTTACATGTGTTCAGGATCAACCAGTTAGCAGTTTAGACTCTGGAAACTGCCAGGCATGGTGGTGGCGCACGCTTGTAATCCCAGTACTTTGGGAGGTGGAGACCGGAGGATCCGGGTTCGCGGCCAGCCTCAGCTCTCACTCTCTCTCTCTCTCTCTCTCTCTCTCTCTCTCTCTCTACTTAGTGAGGCCCTCCGCAACTTCGTGAGACCCGGTTTCAAAATAAAGTATAAAAAATAGGGCCGGGGGTGTAGCGCGGAGGTAGAACGCCCCTGTGTTCAATCCCCGGTACCGCAAAAAAAAAAAAAAAAAGACTCTGGAAACCCATACTTCAGAAGTGATCTCTACTTGAATCAAGAGTGGTGTAATATTAATGTTCTGTAATGTTCTGTGAATCGGAATCAAGATTTTTAAGAAATGAATAAAATAATCTAGAAACTACTTTGCACTCCTGAAGTGCTGTATGGAAGCGGTCCGGTGTTCTGATGGACCTTCCACACTTGGGAGGCTACCTGGTGAGTTGCTGCAGATGAGGAACAAGGAGAGCATGGGAAATGTGGGTGGGTCAGCTCTAGCCTGCTCCTGATGGCCTTGCCTGGAACAGAGTGGCATGGCTTCCGGGATTGACCCCGACACCTCTACCTTGTCTCCATTGCTGCTTTTAGATGTGTCTGTTACTTATTTCCTCTTTCCCTCATTTTGAGTCTTTACTGGTTGCATTACATGCTGACAACTGCACAGCTTTGCCTTTCCCAATAGCAAGTTATGATCTAACCTCATTGCTATGTCTCTTGCTTCTCTTATACACACAAATGCTCTGCTTTCTCCAAGCTAACGCTGACTGTGATGGCCACCACCAACTGGACTAGTTCTCTGGGATACTCACCTGACACTTAGCATCTGATATGAAGCTGATTATTCCATGCTCTGGGAAAAGCGCAACTCCTTCCTTGCCTCTCAGTGCTTAATGTTATCTTGAAGTAGGAAAGTGCCTAATAAATGCTTGTTGGTGATAGTTGGAGGCAGAAAAGGGATGATAACAGGTTGTCAGTATCGTAAGTAGAAAATTAATGCACTGTCTCCAAGAGAACATAGAGCTTGGCATTACCATGGACATCTACCATGGCTCAGATTCCAGTTTGATAACTTACTAAGGATTAAAGTATATAGTTATGAATGTTAGTTTATTTATTCACTACCTGACTTCCTCATCTTCCTTCTTTGACCCAGATCAGAAAATATATCTCCTGAGACAAAAATAGAACCACCCCCCAAATCATTGGATAAACTGTCAATATCTTTTTTTTTTTAAGAAAAACTTTGCTCAAAGGCCCGGCGTGGTGGCGCACGCTTGTAATCCCAGTACTTTGGGAGGCAGAGACCAGAGGATCTGGGTTCGCAGCCAGCCTCAGCTCTCTCTCTGTCTCTCTGTCTCTCTCTCTCTACTTAGTGAGGCCCTCCGCAACTTCGTGAGACCCGGTTTCAAAATAAAGTATAAAAAAAACAGGGCCGGGGGTGTAGCGCGGAGGTAGAACGCCCCTGGGTTCAATCCCCGGTACCACAAAAAACAAACAAACAAACTTTGCTCAGTACTGGCCCCACACTGCTGCAGGTGTTCACAAGCATACACTACCTTTCACATACGTTTCTTCAAAGTAAGCAAAATGCAATTCATCCCAAGTAAGAACTCTTACCTTTCCTGTGTTTGAGTTTGCCATTTGTATCAGCCTGATTGGTTCAAGTTCTTGAACATTGTAGCTGCATGACCTCTTGGCCCACTCCGACAGGTGTGTGACCATAGACACTGTATGTGGATTTTTTTTTACAAATTCAGTTTTTATTTCCAATTTTACTTTCAAGTTCTCAGGTGAAGCACCTCTCTGTTCCCACATGTCACCTTTAGTGACATGCTATAAACATGACCCCGGGGTGGGGGTATACTGTTGTTTCAAGCTTACTCTTTTCACCCACCTTCCCTCACATTAGAGACCTGACCCTGACCATACCAGGTTTGCCTTGCCAGACTGTATGAATTCCAGAGCCTTTTGGAACCAGGATTATGTTTCCCCGGCTAGGCTCAACTTCCTTGCTCTCACCCTGAGCCTGGAGAATCTGGTGAAGCTCTAAAGGTGATGGGGAAATTCGAGACTGTTCCTTTAAGGCTTGAATCTAGGCGTGGAGCCGGCGTTTCTATTGCAGACGGCCCCAGCTACAGTCAGGAGCCCAATTAGCAGCGAGCTAAGCAGGGTTTTTGTTTAGCTTAGCAACCGCCTGCGGTCCCCGGGGCTGATCGGGATATCTCTGGCGGGCTGAGGCCACAGTCTGCACAAGTCCCCTCCCTGGAACCCGGACCCTGGCCCTCGGGGGTCTCGCCGCCCTGGGGCAGAGAAGGGACGTCCGGCCGCCCGCCCCGCAGCCTCGCGCTCCCCGGGCCAGCCAGGCCGTCGGGGAAGGTCTGTCCCCGGGAGGCAGAGCTGAGCGCCCGAGCGCGTCCTCGGGGTGCGGAGAGAACCGGAGGCCGCCTGCCCCTGCCTCGCCTGCACCGGGCCCTGGTCCGGCCCCTCGGGCGGCGGTGGATGGAGCCCTGCAGCGCGGCTCCGGGTGCTCCTGAGCCTCGGGCGGCCGCGAGGGCAGCACCCCCAAGGCCACGGCATGAAGGTTGCGGTGTTGGACCTCGGGTCTCTCTTTGCCAAAATCTTCAAGACCTCGACGGCGTCCCCCGAGGTCCCCTCGCAGGTCGCCTCGTCCGGCCCCCCGGGAGGCGCCGCCGCCTCGGGGTCGGGGGGCCCCGGCGCCCGCACCTCGCTTAGCACGGCCCCCGGCCCGGGCCTCCTCCCCGCGCGAGCGCCCGACCCCCCGCGGGGCGCGCGCACCCCGCTGCACCCCCTGCTCCCCGCCCCCGGCCCCCGGCTCCCGGCCGCCGGCCGCGCGGCAGAGGCAGGAGGGTCCCCCTTCTCATTGCCCGGAAGCCCGAGAGCGCCCGAAGTCCGGCCCGCGCCCCTGCCGCTGCCCCCCTCCAGCTCCCCGGCGCCCCCGGCGCGGCCGCCCCCCGGCCCCGGGGGGATCTGGGCCGCGCCGCCCTCGGTCTCCGACCCCGCGAGCACCAGCGCAGCCGCGAGCCCACGAGACCCTCGGCAGCCGGGCCCCGGAGAGCGGGAGCCCAGCGCGGCGGCCCCTGCGCCCGGCCCCAAAACCCTCTTCTTCAAGTTGCCGGACATCGGCGAGGAGTGGGACTCGGGCAGCGACTCCGAGGACCAGGACCGCGGAGAAGGGTGAGTAGCTCAAGTCCAAAGGCCGGCCGTGGATTGGGACCCCACCCTCCACTGCCACACCCACCTGCCCGGGCACTCCACAAAATGAGCTTTCTGCAAGAACTTCTTCCAACTCCCTGGGAACCCTCTTGCACTTTTCTTGGGTCCTTATTCTTGGTTTTCTGGTCTTTTTCAAACGCGTTGTGATGTACTTTTTTATACACATGTAATTTTATTGGTGCATTGTAATTATACATGATGGTGAGGTTCAAGGTGAATACGAACACAGTGCTTGGTGTTTGCCTGCACATCCCACCCCGCTTTTGAGTTCTTCATACATTCTGGAAATTAATCCTCTGTCCTGTACTTTTGTCCAACTTTCTCAGAGTGAATCCTCTGTTGTTTACCAAGGTAGAGGATGGAAGGTTTGAAGGAAAGGACGGAACTTTGTTTCTGGTTTTCTCAAGTCCCTTTCTTTGCTGCAGAATATATAAATGTGGAAGTCACCTGATACTTTGGAACAACGATTTGACTCTAAGAAACTGGAGAACACTCTGCTTCCCTCCCTTCTAAGGATCAGCCCCAAGGCTTATCCCAAGTGGAATGGGGTTTCTTCATGTGACATCTAATTAATTTACAGAAGGGTCACATCATCTGACATAAGCAGGACTCCTAATGCTCAGGACACATCCGATTCTATCCTCTAGAGGACTTGCGTTCTTGCCATGGTGCCCAGAGTTACTACAAAGAGGAGACTGACTTCATGGAAACACACACACACACACACACACACACACACACACACACACACGCTACCAAGAGCAGCGATGAACACATTACTCTTGCAAAATGTGTACTTTAGAACAAAGGCAAATTTTAATTTTTACTGAGCAGAGAATTTAGCTAGCTATTCTTAAGTGGGCACAAAATTTTTTATCCTTTTGAATGTTACAAAAAATAGTGTAATAGTCAAAGGCAGAGCAGTGGCGCTGATTCACAGTTAAAAGTTTCTTCATCCTACCTATTCAAGTGAGGGAAGAAAAGTCAGGCTTAACAGCACAGCCCTTCCTTGCCTACTCCCCCCAAAAAGTTCTGACTGCAGCACTTTTTACTTTAAAACTGATTCTACTTCATTCATAATTTAAATAAATACAGTTGCACAAAACTGCACGACATGGCTAAGACAGGCAGCTAAGTCACCTTTCATTTAAAATATCGTATTGTGAAATGTGTTTATCAACTATAGTTTTTCCCTTGGGAAAATTAATTGCATTGGGAAAACTGGCTAGAATACAATGCCTAAGGAGTTAGATCTTTGTTATCAGCAGCTGGTCCTTAACATTTTTGCAGTTAATGTTTGATGAGTAAACAGATCTACACACTGACCTTATTGTACTCTAGTCTCAGTGCTTATAACAAATAGACACTGGAATATGTGGCGTGGTCAGTAAAAGAAGTCATGTTAGTTTCAATTCTTAAACATATTAGCCCATGTTTATTTTGTCGTAAGTATTGTAGTAGATATTTTTTAATAGCATTGCATTTGGCATTATTTGCAGAAAGAACTATTCTTCATTAGCAAACCAGTCCAATTTCACTAAAAGTGAATAAATTGAATTTTTGATAATTTGGCCTTGAAAAAAATATACACATAATGTGTGAAAACATATCTGTGTTTCAAGAATCTCCCTGATGATGCATGTTCTATCTGTAATAAAAGATAAAGGCATGGACAGAGGCAGCATGCCAGGCCACCCTCCAAGCACACATTTTTCTTTTTTTTTTTTTTGCGGTACCGGGGATTGAACCCAGGGGCGTTCTACCTCCGTGCTACACCCCCAGCCCTATTTTTTATACTTTATTTTGAAACTGGGTCTCACAAAGTTGCGGAGGGCCTCACTAAGTAGAGAGAAAGAGAGACAGAGAGAGACAGAGAGCGCTGAGGCTGGCAGCGAACCCGGATCCTCCGGTCTCCGCCTCCCAAAGTACTGGGATTACAAGCGTGTGCCACCACGCCTGGCACATTTTTCTTTTTAGATACACAACTACTCCTTTCTTTCATCATACTCCATTCTTTTCCTTCTTTTCTTTTTTTTTTTTTTTTGTGGTGCTGGGGTTGGAACCCAGAGCCTGCCCATGCTAGGCAAGTGCTCTACCACTGACCTACATCCCTAGCCCTCACCCCAGTCTTTAATAATCACTAAAATGTAGAAGGGGACAGAAGGGAAGGAAGAAAGTATTAAGGCAATTTTTCCTTCTTAATTACAGACCACTTGCACTTTGAAGTATAGTTTCTCCCTCCTGGATTTCTGTGGTAGCTATTAAAAACATTGAATAAGTAAACATCATAAGACAGCCAATTTAAATTCTCTCCCTGCCAGCTCATCTGTCAATTAGAAGATACCTGCTGCTGCTAACCTGCTTGGTTAATATCAAAACTGAATATTTAATTTGAAAAAGCCTGGGGACATGGAAAGAGATAGATGGTTCATGTAGAGGTAGGAGGGGGAAAAAGATAGAGTGACTAGAGAGAATGTGACCACATGTAAAACAAATTGAAATGCATCCCTCAGAAACAGAGGTCTAATTTTAAGACTATTGGACTCAGTTATAAAGAAAAATCCTAATTCACTATTTATTTATATTTTTAACATAACATGCATTTTACATTTGACCTGACTGTACTTTGCCTTTGTTAAAACTAAAATAGCAAAAGTAATTTAAATAGGAAAACATTCAAACTCTCTTGCAGTTCAGGGGCTTTTCCCCCCACTAAGATATTGATTAGCAGCATCGGTTTTGATCTTTAACCCAGGGATTCAATAAATGAATGTCCCATGGAATATTCACACGACATCCTGGCTGCTACATCTGAATCAGGAAAGAGGATACTGAGTTCTCTTTTTTTCCCCTCACTGTCTTGCACCCCCAGATATGTGATCCAACACTTTATACCTTCATCTTTACCTCCCAGTGCATTTCATTTATACATGATACTGCATTTACCCTGTTTTTCCTTGTTCCCCATCTCTCTTCACTGCCTCTTTTTGTTACTTCTGGTTCAAACCACACAATTATCACCTTGTAAAAGTCTTACTCATTTGTTCTGCAAATAAAAGATTTCCTAGGAGGTGAGAGGTAAGTAGGTAGGTAGATAAATAATTGCTGCATAATTGGTAGATTATAAACTTCGTGTAGTCAGAAAGTATTCATATCTTTCCTAAGTCATTGCTATTGCCATGTATTAATTCCCCCCCCCCGAATGATTATGTTCTGTTGTTAAAGTCATATTAGTGTGACATGTTATAATAGCTGCCTGAAGGGCATGTCAGATCAGCTGATAGTAAAATGTTTGTAGGGACTCTTACCTCAATTCTGTTACTGAGTTGATCTAGCATTGGGGTGAAGTCTAAGGACCCAGAAATCGGACAACTTGGATTTTGATCTCAAACCACTTGCTAGCTGAGTAATTTTGGGCAAGTTATTCATTCTTTCCAAGCTGTAGCGGAGGTGGTAATAATACTTTCCACAAAGTGGTGTTCCCAAAATTAATCAAAACAGTATAGTAAGTGCCTAACACATGAAGAAGTGTTTGGAAAATTGTTATTACAACTTGCCTTCTGGCACAAAAATGAAAACTGAGAACATGTTAGATTAAAGAAAATATTCTAGGTAGAGAAAAGAATGAGAGGAAAATGATTCACTTTTATTTATCCTTTGACTATAACATATGACATCTTTAAGTTCAGTTACTTGGGAGAAGGATTACATTACATGCTAATCTTTCATCATTATTTTCTCTGCAAGATTCATAAAAGATAAAGGTTCATTCAGTTAACATTGCCACTGAGTGCTGCGTGAGACCAAGAAGGAAATATATTTACCACCGTGGGATCAAACTTTTAAATTTGGGGGACAGTACAGAATAATCAGTAGCATCACAAATCACACATGCCCAACCCTTTGTATAGCAATTGTCCATTCTTCCCCTGTAATCCTGTGGTTTATATTCACATCTTATATCCCTTATTAAACTACAATTTGTTCTGTGTTGCTGTAAGCAACCAAAGGATTTTAGTAAATATTCTTAAGTGAAAAAATAAAGATACTTTCTTCCTCATATAATTAACTTTCATAAATTCCTCATCTAAAAGTAATTGAAATGCTCTTATTTATGACTAATTGTTGTCTTGGAGCTGGGACTTTGCATTTCCACAAGGATGAATGATGAGCTCAGTGTACAATTATCATATGACTATAATACAAAGTCATATGACCATGACTTTCATTAAATATAGTAATGGACTTGACATGGTTCTCCATGTCTAGCATTTGCTTAAACCCAAGAAAACAATTTTTTTCTTATTGTTTTAGGCAGTAGTTTTGTTTTTTAGCTTTAAATTATCCTCTTTGTTAAAAATCTTGAAACTTACGTTTGGACTAGTAGTTGTACATTCTTCTTCTGTGTATTTAAAGAACATACTTCGAGGTTTTTCTAATATAAAAGTTAACATGTATAGCTCTTGATCTGTGCCATGTACATAACAGCAGTCGCATGAGATGAGATTTGAATCCTTTAAAGTTGTAAACATAAGGGGAACAGTTGTGTAATAGTAACTTGTATAATACTATTTAAAATAGTGACATTTTAAGTTAGTATATTTTTAAAGCATAATTGAAGTTGACTCAAATCCTACTTTATAATTTTTCTTAGAATCCTAAGAATACTAATTAAGTATTCACATTAGGTACCTTATTTAACCTCTTTAAGCCTCATCTTCTCTTCCATAAAATGTAAATTAATAATACTTATTCAAATAAATATTGTAAGGACTAAATGAGACAATATATACAAAATTCCTTCTGTGGTGGGTGGTCTATAAGCACTAAATAATTATTGCAAGTATTTTTATAATATTCATTATTCTAGATAAATATATATATTGGTACTAGGGATTGAACCCAGGGGCATTCTACCTCTGAGCTACACCCAACCCTATTTTTTATTCTTTATTTTGAAACAGGGTCTCACTAAGTTGCAGAGAGCCTCACTAAGTAGCTGAGGCTAGCCGCAAAACTGTGATCCTCCTATCTCAGCCTCCCAAGTACTGGGATTACAAGTGTGTGCCACCACACCTGGTGGTCTAAGTATATTTTTATTTATTACCCACAATCAAGAATCCTTTGTACAAAGTACAGTTTATTGCTACGATCTACAGTGAAGGTTAATATATTATTTTTCAAACATTAATTGCCAACTTGTATTTAGCAAATATTTATTCCATCTAACATTCATGTGGCACTTGACTTTTTGAGTAATCAGAGCAAAAAACTGGAAATGGGTCTTATCATCAAAGAGTAGGAAAAAGAAGATGAATGTTCCAGGAGAGGTTTCAGACAAATTCCCATGAGTACACAGCTAAGAGAGAAGATAATGCCTATAGATTAAGCTATAGGGAAAGGGGGTATCAAGGATTTGAGTTTTAAAGAATAGGTGAAATTGGGGCACCTATTGATTGGGGGTTTGGACATTCTAAGACACTAAAACTGCGAGCAAAAGCATGGAGGTACAGAACTACATGGCGTGTGAGGAATGTCCTGTAGGAGCTAGCTTGGGGGAAAACTTAAAAGAAAGCCAGGGGGAGCCTTGGATACCAGGGTCTGTTTTGCTAACACCGGAATATGTTTAGGCAGAGAAGTGGCAGGAGCAGGGCTAATCTTTAGAAGGATTAATATCTACATAGGGAGATAGTAGAGAGTCTCTCAATAAATTCTGTGAAAGGGTGAGGGGGGAGATGCAGGGCCTAGGTATGAAGATAATTAATATGAAGATATTGGGATGACAAGTATCACAACACATTAGGGAGGTCGAAGGGAGCAGGAGGAAGAGCTGAGGATGCCCTTATGTTCCTGGGAGGAGAATGTCATTAACAACAAAGTGAGGCACACAGAAAAAACACAGAAGTGGGTTTGTCAGGTAGAGGGGGAGTTCACTTTGGGATACACTTTGCATTGAAATTTTGGAAAAGAACTAGAGAATAGAGAAGAGTTCAGACACGCCGGCTTGACTTTTCTAGATAATTTTTTGACCATACTGATCAAGAGATTTCAGGGCACTAAGGTGGGGGGACAACCAGGTGATTGTATTACTCTCCTTATAATACAGGGAAAAAGAACAGACAAATAGCATCCTCTGATTAAAGATGAGATTTTCTAAGTTGTTCAAATGATCTGGAGTTGAGGATATGCTCAGTTTACAATGACTTTGAGAGCTGTAGCCATGGAGATACAGCCTGTGGCCAAGAATTCACGGTTACAAAGGACAGAGTTGCTGTTACTTATCACTTTTATCAGAGGTGACATTGTCGAGCACGTCCTATCACAGTAATCATAATTCATTCTCATCTCTCATGAAGCATAACTTACAGAGAGACAGTGACAGGAAATTTATAAACATGGCATGCTCTCTTCTGCTGTTGCAAATCTATAGTCCGCCTTTGGGGAAAGTCCCTTGCTTAACACTAATAGATGGTTGCAATTTATTAATCCCTCTGAATCCCACAGGAAGGAATCATGTCACAATGAGGTCAGTGGCCTCATGCCACATGAGGGGATTTCTCCTCATGTAGCTTAGATTTAGTTTTTATACAAAGCTCAGATTCTACAAAAGTGGTGGAAAGTAAACTCAGTTATCTGCGGTCTCTTCCATCTTTATTCTAGTTTGGAACCTCATTCTGCTGGGTTTCCATGGGTCTAGGACAGTAAGTGATGGGGAAGAAACTCACTTGTTCTTTGATGGCCTCATCCTTGCTGGAAGATTGAAATATCTATGTTTTTTTTTTTTTTTTGTCCTTCTTGACAAGCCAGGTCTCCTGCACATATTGATGAAGGCCCTTTGTGATATGTATCTCTCCCCCTTGTTTCTGCAATGCTCCTGGGAGCCCCTGGAGTCAGCCCACTGCTTTCTCTGTTTTCTGAAGTAATAATAAAAAAATACCTTTGGATTTCTCAACACAGGAAGATACAAAGAAAAATATTAGTTAAACTTAAGAATAATATTTCATATATTCTTCACGTAAAGAGAGCACACTCTTCGCTCCTGGGTGCAGGGCAGATACTTGTTTCATTTAATAACATCCAAACCACATTTTTGGATATGCATAATTTTACAACCCATAGGCAACAGTTTCCAAAATAACCTGAACATTTTATGATCTTACAAGTAGCATTACATAGACATGTATTTAATAGGACATGATTCATTAAATGTCATGTACTACTCATTAAGTGCATAAACACTATTTGTTATCTGTGTATTAAAATATTTAAAGTTGTCCCTTTATTTTTAAAGTGGAAACAGACATTGAAGACACCATGTTTTATAAAGCACAGAAAGTAAATAAAGTCTTGCAATTATTAAATATCACTGAACTTGGAAAAGAAGTTGATGGCTTTGGCAATGATAATAAAAATAGCCAAGCAAACTTTCCCTACTGTCATTTTGTAAACTGATTATTGAGGCTAAGTTGAACTAAACAAAATGTTTCCATATGCATGTATACATATACATTTCTAAGAATCATTGTCTCCTTGAATACGTAACCATAACTTTTGAGATCATTTTCAAATAATGTAGATCTATGTACTATCAATAATGAAAATGAGGACAGATCCCTCCTTGGAAGCTCATGATTTACATCAGGCTTTTAATATGAATGAGTACATTTCAGAGAATGTTGCTAGTTACATAAAAAATTTTAAAAGGGCTTTATTTTTTAAAAATATAGAACATTGTGAAGTCTTAGAAACCATCCATTTATCTGTAGAACTCATAATCCAGTTTAAGTAAGTCTACATTGAATAAAATAAGTCACTCACTGCAAACACAGTAGTTTCATTTTTAAGTTAATAAAAATAAATCCTAGAAAGTTCTAATTTTAGAATATGAAATATATTTTAAAGAAGTAGGTAGGCCGGGCGTGGTGGCGCATGCTTGTAATCCCAGTACTTTGGGAGGCGGAGACCGGAGGATCCAGGTTCGCGGCCAGCCTCAGCTCTCTCTCTCCCTGTCTCTCTCTCTGTCTCTCTCTCTCTCTCTCTCTCTCTCTCTCCTTAGTGAGGCTCTCCGCAACTTCGTGAGACCCGGTTTCAAAATAAAGTATAAAAAATAGGGCCGGGGACGTAGCACAGAGGTAGAACGCCCCTGTGTTCAATCCCCGGTACCGCAAAAAAAAAAAAAAAAAACAGAAGTAGGTAATATATTCTCAAGAAAAGATGTACTTCAATCAGACCTTTATTTTACTTATTAATTTTTGTAAGCATATTTACTGGTTGATGTGAGCATTGCTCAAATATGCACTATTCTATAAGTATTTGAAATAACAGCTGACAACTCATTGCCCACTAGGTACCAAATGCTGCACACATGTTTTATAGACATTTTGATGAATTCCCCAAACAAATACACAAAATAGGATATTTATTACCATTTTAAAGATGAATAAATTGAGGCTCAGAAAGGATAAGAAATTATCCAATTCTACATAGCTACTATGTGAAAAGTATAAGATTCAATTCCAGGCAATCAGTCTATATCATCCACACATATGTATAAGCAGGTATTCTTAATGAATTGTTTAAGATGGCATTGAGGATTAAAATCTGCTTCTAAAGTAAGGTGTGGTATTTTTCCTGAAAAAAAAAAAAGAAATCTGACTCTAAAGAATTATACTCTTTCCAATAAAAATTTGAAAAATAAAAAAGTCATGTAAGTCATTCAAAATGATCTTCCTCAAAATAATATTCCTATTAGTACTGATAAGGAGACAAATGCCTATTGTCATAGTCAAGACTTTTTACAGATAAAACATTCATTTTGTCAATTCACTTTCAGTTAATTATATAATTATAAGTATGGCAAATTCAAATATTTTATTCATAGTAGGAAAGCAGATAATAAGAAAGCATTGTTTTACTATAAAAAAACTCAGAAGCAATTAGATATGGCACTTGCTAGGGGAAGGCTATCCCACTTCATTAGCATTTTCTTAATTAGAGGTTTCACTTAAAGGTTTAGAAGAAGACTTATAATTAAATATTGACAACTGTAATCCTTGCCAGGCATTAATCTTCATGTTTATCTAATGAGTCTATTTATTTCACACAACATTGAATATTTTAGATCTTTTTTTGACTGTTGGCTTCTGAAATAAATAATTTTGAGGATCTATAAAGTAATTTTTTTTTTGCAGTACCGGGGATTGAACCCAGGGGCGTTCTACCTCCAAGCTACACCCCTGGCCCTATTTTTTATACTTTATTTTGAAACCGGGTCTCACAAAGTTGCAGAGGACCTCACTAGGTAGAGAGAGAGAGAGAGAGAGAGAGAGAGAGAGAGAGAGAGAGAGAGAGAGAGAGAGAGAGAGAGAGAGAGAGAGAGGTGAGGCTGGCCGCGAACCCGGATACTCCGGTCTCCGCTTCCCAAAGTACTGGGATTACAAGCGTGCGCCACCATGCCCAGCAAGTAAATTTTTTTTATTTTAAAGATTTACTAAAGCGCCAATTTTTAAATTAGTTATTAACTTCAAAACCTTACAATAAATTTTCTTTAATAGAGCATGTCAAAATGACATTGGAAAACATCATGAGATCCTATAAAGGTGTAAAAGAAATATTGATGGCGATTACTAAATTCTGATTTATATGAACATACATCATAACTAACCTAATAGCTACCTCACTTATGCACACTATCTAGTTTAGTGCAAAAAAATTATGTTGCCTTTGCATATCCAACAGTTGTCTTTCTGTCCCTGTTACTTCTTCTGACTTCACTGAATTTTTAATTTTGATCCTTTTTTCTTTTTCTTCACCTTGTGATGGAGTTTAACCTTGTACTTGATGAATACATTTGGCTCTTGATATAATCCTCAAAGATCTTGAGACCCTGACACAAGCCCCCTTCAATTACTCTTCCTGAATTCTCCATTGACTTTGGTGGCCAATCCAGATGCAGCTCAATGACCTTCCCAAGACACTGACCTCTTGGCTGGTACTATGCCTAGGCCTGCCCTGCCTACCCAGGAGAATCGAATAGCTAAGATTTATTTTTCTTTTTCCTTTCATTAAATGCTTGCTCATCCCAATATGTCTTCATATTAAGTGAGAAATTTTCTAATAAAATGTCTAGAACTTTTTAAAAAGATGTCAAGAAAAAAAAAGATGTCAAGAAGAAATTTTTTAAAACTATTGGTAAAGAAACTTGTGAAATGAATTCATAACATAGGCTATTCCACAAGATAACTGGCTAGCTCCCTTTTAAATTGTCTATATGATTGAGAACTTAAGGGAAAGGTCAAAGAAGTATTTTCTTTCCAGACTAAAATAAACTCAGAAGACATATGAACAGTTTAAAATGTGGAATCTTAATTGAATTCTAGTTTTAAAATATAGCTGTAAAAGATACTTGAGACAATTAGAAATATTTTAAATGCTCTATTAGAAAGTACATGTTGAAGTATCTACATGTAGAATGATATTTTCAACTTTCAAATAATTCAAAATAAAATACATGTCAGTAAATGAAGTATGGCAAAATGTTAACAACATGGTTAAATCTAGGTAATAGGCATAATTATTTTTGTACAAATCTTTCAACTCTTCTCTGTGTTTAAAAATATTATAAAGCCAGGCATGGTGGCCCATGCTTGTAATCCCAGTACTTGGGAGGCTGAGACCGGAGGATCCGGTTCACGGCCAGCCTCAGCTACTTAGTGAGGCCTCTGCAACTTAGTGACACCCTATTTAAAAAAATAAAGAATTAAAAATAGGGCTGGGGGTGTAGCCTGGAGGTAGAATGCCCCTGGGTTCAATCCCTGGTACCAGCCAAAATATATATATATATACATATATATATATATATATATTATAAGAAGTTGGGAAGTAATTCTAACATTATGTATATTCTTATATACTGTTACATACTGTTGTTGTATGTAAGAATCATGATTTTAAACTCAGTAGAAATGTTTAATATTTTATTTTTATAGTAAATTTTCATAAATACATTTTCATAAATCCTTAGATGATAAACACCTAAATAATTAACCAAATGGTCATGAAGAAATTCTTGCCATTTTTTGTAGAGTGTTAGATTGTTTCTTAAAATTTATGAAGCATAATGTCCCAAATATCATATTTCCATCTTTCCTGAAAGAATCTGGTATTGGTGGCTCCCTTTTATAGGATTTCAAGTTTTAAGAGAAGAAACTAAATTTCTGGAAAAAAAAAGGAAAATGGAAATTATGATAGAGGGAGAGAAATGAGTATTTTTAATTTTGTAAGGAGGGAAAAAGAATGGTGGGAGAGAGACAACAGAACTCTGTTCATAGGCCATGCCTCCTAGTTCAAAGTCTGGTCATCCTGATGTAGTTTAGTGTTAGCACAAAGAACCAGAATAGGTTCTAAAATGAAATATTGCTATTATCTTATCTTTGAAAGAATATTCGAGGTTTATTTTTGGCTAAATGTGGTTGTTAATTTATATAGTATGCTCCAGTACTTGTCTTGTCTGTACCCTTATGAGATACTTGGTGGTCACTAATCACTTTGTTATCTGGGCCATCCATTCCCCAAAGATGCTCATCCCTGGTCAAAAAGGGTAGAATTATGAGCTGTGTGCAGTGGTGCACTCCTATAATCCCAGTATTTGGGAGATTGAGACAGGAGGATTGCAGGTTTGTGGCCAGTCTCGGCAACCTCATGAGACCCTCCACAACTTAGACCCTGTTTCAAAATTAAAAAATAAAATAGGACTGGGGGTGTAGCTCAGAAGTAGAATGACTCTGGCTTCAATCCCTAGTATCACAAAAATAAACTAATTAATAACCAAAGAGAAGAAGAGGTCAAAAAGAAATATGGGATGGAGAATGAGATGCTGAAGAAGCAACATAAAAGAGCAGAGTCATATTAGTAATCTTGGCTCCTTCATTGTGTTCCACAAACTGATGCTGTTGAGAAGGGGCCAAGATGATGTCCTATAACCTTGGAGGCTGGCAGACTGTCACATTATCAAAATTCCAGTCCTCAAGAGCCTCCCATTCCACCTTCCTCCCTTACATTCCTGATGGTTGGCATTTCCCTGTAGAATCTGGACTCTTGTTTTTGATATTCCTATTTTAGTAATTCTCACAAAATGAAATCTATTATCACCTCTCTTTCCTAGTTCATATTATTCATCACTAAGGGTAACTTGAGTAAGGGTCATTCCTCGTCACCAAAAAGGATAAACTGATCCACTTTTTCCTTCAAACTAACATCTTATCAAGTCCCTTTTTTCTTGCTTGATGGGTAGAATTTATCCACTCTCCCAGTATTTCTGCCATATGGGGATGTGATGGTTAATCATACTTGTCAACTTGATCAGGCTAAGGGATGCCCGGATAGCTGGCAAAACATTATTTTTGGATGTGTCCGGAAGAATATTTCCTGAAGAGATCAGCATTTGAATTGGTGGGCTAAGAAGATCTGTGCTCACCAGTGTGTGAAGGGATCATTCAATCCATTGAGGGCCTGAATAGAAGAAAAATGCAGAGGAAGGGCAAATGCTCTTACTTCTGGAGCAGGTCGTCCATCTCTCCTGCCCTCAGATATTGGAACTCCTGGTTCTTGACCTTCAGACTCCAGGACTTGCACCAGCAGCATCCCACACCCCACTTTTGAATTCTCCGGCCACTGAGTCTGGACTGGGATTTACACCATCAACTTATATCATCAAGTCCCCTGGTTCCAGTCCTATAAACCAGAAACTGAATTACACCACTGGCTTTCCTGGTTCTCCAGCGTGGAGATGGCAGATTGTGGGACTTCTCAGCCTCCATAATTGCTCAAGTAGATTCCCACAATAAACCTCTTCTTATTTATATACATATATGTCCCATTGGCTCCATTTTTCTGGGGGAACTTCTACTATATAGGGGGGATTAAGAAAGGCTTGCTCTTACAGATGGGCAATGTATGACCTTTTAAAAGTTTTATTATTGCATTGCAATTATACATCATAGCGAAGTTCATTGTGATAGAAACACACGTGCATGCACACAAACAGCTCTTGGTGTATTACCCTCCACATTCCACCCCTCTTCCCCCTCCTCCCTCCCCTGACACATTGATGAAATTGGTAGTGATATCTTCACATATTCTCATAGTATTATTTGAACTGTTTCCTTCTTCAGTCCTACCTCTTTCCCTCCCTAACTCCCTCCTGTAATCCCCTTCCACTACTCTACAGATCTCTCTCCACATTTATTTAAAGTCCCGTATGTTTCTATTTTCTTTGGATTTTGAGCTAATTTTTCACTTTATTACCTCTGACATGGCTTGTTGAGGAATAGCCTGGAATCTTATTATGGTAAAGTTGTCCTGTGTGTCAATTATCAAAGTTGACTACAGTTGTTACTGTAATCCTTAGGACAGGCAACAGTGTGCTGGAGTTGATTGTACTAGCCAACAGGAGCCAATGATGTCTCTCTTTCCAACTCCACACTTAGTGGCATGACAGTGGTAGTGTGAAATCAGCCATGGGCGGAGCTTTGACACTTGCACATCTGCAAACACCTCAAGTCAGGACTTTTGTTTCTTCCAGAGTGTTGGCTTAGCAGCACGCTGTTGCTAATAAGATGTATGTTGACTTCCGAGCCATCCCTGATACAACAGGCAGATTGAAACTAAGGGATGTTTTTGCAAAAACCATTGAGATTATTGAAAATGATTCTGTTGTATGAACACTCAAAAGAGATGTTTGAGAGCTTGCTCCCAGATATCACACAGCTAGAGTGAGGGTACCAGGTCTCTGCCTAGCGGCTTTCAATGTTCGTTTGTTGGTTTGTTTCTCTCTCTCCTACAACACCCACCAGAGGATGGCATTTGCATTCAAGATATGGTTTCATGGAGCAATTATGATCACTGTAGTTACATCCCTCACTCTCCACACAAATAAGAGTAAATGACTGTAAGTGAAAGGGACAGTCTGAAAATAGTCTATTTCCTAATGCAAATCACTGGTAAAATTAGTCCTATGTTTGAAGGATCACACCTCTCAATTGATATGAAAGTTAAGGATCATGGTTTTAACGATACATGGGTGAGAAGAAATTTTGCACTGCAGGAGCACCATGTTGCAATATGTTTTTGTCTTTAAGATCTACTTAGCTAAATGTTGTAAAAAGAAAAACTAAACCAAACAAAAAACAACAGAGCCTTCTGTAGAATACCTTAGCACACAGTACTTTTTTTCATTCTAATAATAAGGAACATGTATTTTTATCTTTATTGTGGTCTGCGCTTAATGGAAATGTGTCCCTTCTGCTCCAGAGCTCATGATATTTGTGAGTTCAAGGTCAATATTAAATTTAGTTTGTTTAACATAATGTACTTCAGTTGTTCATTTGGTTAACACACTTTGAGTTTAGCAGTGTGTGTGTGTATGTGTGTGTGTGTGTGTGTGTGTGTGTTTTCAACACTTCTAGTTCATATACTTGCTGTCCCTGTTAGAAGCCCGTTCTTGTCCCACAGTGACCATGAAGCAGGATACAACTCTACTTTTCCCATAAAGAATTAATGAATTATTCTTGCATTAAATCATCAGGAAAAAGTGTAAATTGTAGTAAAGATTTCCTTGGAAGATGAATGATGATTTACATCACACACCATATTTCACTTTAAAAATTTACTCCATTCTACTTCCAACAATGATAGACTAGATTATTTCAGACCAACTACCAACTGAGAGCAATTAGAAAGGCTGAGTAATAAATTTAAAAATACACCCAGAAGCTAAAGTGAACTGAAAAACCAACGTTGCAGAGACTGAACCCCAGTTTTGAATCTCCTCAGCTCTTGATTGGATTAAGGTGACCTGGGATTGCCAGGGCCCCCATCTGCTATAAGAAGCAAATGTAATCCTCTATGAAGTTAAGCTGTAAGCAACAACTATATATTGTTTACCAAGGACACCATTTAAATATAAGAATATGGAAATGTTTAAAAATCAATGTATGGGTACAGTGCTTGTAAATGTGAATATTCTAAATGAAAGCTGGTGTAGCCTTTATAATATCAGATCAAGTAGAATTTAATAAAAATATTAGTAGAAGTCACAGGGCCATTTCATAAACATAAAAGGGCCAATCCATGAGAAGATATAAAAGTTTTAAATTTATAAGGATCAATAATATATGATAAAACTATATAAAGATGCATGTATTTGACAAACCTGGAGCAGGTAATATCTGCTACTAAGGTTTCCTCTATTTGTATCTGCAAGAAAAAAGTATTCTTGTGCTTTCTGTCCATCTGATTGTGGCAGCCAAGATCAAATGGAAAAATATAGGAATCACAAAAGACAGATCCTTTTACTAACCTAGAGATAAATTTGTACAATGGTGAAAACCCAGTTTAAAAAAAAAAAAAACCTTTAAAAATGGCATTGCAGATTTTGGTGAAAAGATGGTTGCTGTGGGCTGGATGTCTATGTCTACCAAAATTTATATGTTAAAGTCCTAACCCCCAATATTTTCGTATTTGGAAGGGGGGGCCTTTGGGAAGTAATTAGGTTTCGCTTAGGTCACTTCAAGCCAAGACAACGGCCCTCCCTCTCCAAGCATCAAATCAACTAGCATCTCGGTCTTGGGTTTCCCAGGCTCCCAAACTGTGAGAAATAAAGGTCTCTTTTTAAGCCACCCGGTCTGTGATGTTTTGTGACAGTGGCCGGAGCTAAGAGAATGGTCTTTTCAATAAATGACGCAGACTCAACCGTGTATAACCTTCAAGATGAAAAGGAACTTGATCACCTATGTCACACACACACACACACACACACACACACACACACACAGCAGTTTCAAGTAGATTGTAGAATTAATAAGAAAGGTAAAACAATGAAACATGAGAAAAAATTATAATGTGATCACACCTTGGGAAGATCTCTTTGCTAACAGGACAATATAATCAGTAACCAAAAATGAAAGATTTATAAATTACTGTATTAAAATTAAGAATTTTGGCTAATCAAGAGAGATCATATATAGGAAGTTTGGTAATTATCCCAAGCAAGCTTTGTAAGGCCAGTTGGCCCTGGTAATTGTAATTAATTGCTAGAAATAAAGTGCTTTAGAATTTGGTTTTGAGTTGACTTTAGCTTCCGCTCTGGCTTTATCTATTATCTCTGTAAAAAGTTTGAAGTTAAAAAACTTAAATAGTTCCAGATTAAGGTTTAAAAATACAGATAAATACATCATTTCTATCTCAGACAGAGACTTAATCATTTGACAAATTATCCTGAGACAACATTAAATTTCAATTTTTGCTATTTTTTAAAAAGGGCAAATCTTTAAACATTTGTTATCTATTTCTGCAAATTAAGTGATCAGTGTTAAAAACACTTGTTAAAAATCAGGAATTACTGAATTTCATTGAATCTCAGATACTATTGATTAAAATACTCACTATTAATTTACATTCCACTACAAAGAAAAAATGTCACCCATTATTACACACTGCTTTCTTGTTGTTTAGAACTTTAATTTTATTCTCATTGTGGTAGATCTTTAGATTTAATCAGACTTTTTAAATAACAAATTACTCTTATGCCAATATAAAAGAAAAATATACTAGATTAATTCCTACAAGTTAACATGCAAAGACTATTATCAATCTCTTTTCTGCATTGCATTGTTACGGCCTTTGTTTGCCACACAGTATTTCCTGTGCTGTTAAAACACAGGTAAGGCAGCATTTTAGCAAGAATCCATTAAGGAACAAAGAGCTCTTGGTCCTGCGCTCCTCAGCGGGCTTTGTAGTTGCACGGAGACAGGATACACTTGACACTGCTTAAGAAATGTGAATGAAGACATCTGCGTCAACATCCCCTACGCCCGCTAAGCAGCCATCAGTGGAAGGTGAGACAGGTGCTACAGAGTGCCTAGATTCCTCCCGAATCACTGACACTTATTCTGCAAGCTGCAAGGTGATTTTTTAAAAATTGCAGTAATCATACATAACATAAAATTTAGCGTTTGGCCATTGTAAGTGTACAACTCAGTGGCAGTAAGTATATTCACAATGCTGTACAACCATCATGACTATCCACCTCCTGAACTGTATCCTCATCCCAAACAGAAACTCTACCCTTTACCAACAATTCCCCGTCCCTCCCTAGCTCCAGCCCCCGGGACCACCACTCTACTTTGTCTCAGTGAGTTTCTCTACTCTAGCTACCTCATGTAAGTGGAGACATACAATATTTGTCCTTTAGTATCTGCCTTATTTCACTTAGCATTATAGTTTTAAGGTTTGTCCTATTGCGGCATGGAACAAATTTTTATTCTTTTTTAGATCTGAATAATATTCCATCGTGTGCCGTTATATCTGAATATTCCATTGTATGCAATATACATTTTGTTTGCCCGTTCATCCCTTGATGGATATTTGTTTTCTCTCTTTTGGCTATTGTGAATAATGCTGCTATGAACACTGGTATACAAGCATCTCTTTTCAATCCTTTTGGATACATACCCCAAAATGACATTACTAGATCATACAGTAATTCTGTGCTTAACTTTTTGAAGAGCTGCCAAACTGGTTTTCCATGGTAGCTAGACCACTTCGCATTCTCACTGGTAAAGCACTAGGGGTCTGATTTCTCCACAATCTTTCTAACACTTGTTATTTTCATTTTTTTAAAAAACAGCCATTCTACTGATTGCAAAGTAAGGGTCCAATCTTTTTATGTTTTATGACAAGTACATCATGATTGCAACTTAGCCGAGCCCTGTCGTGAGCAGCTAGGCAGGTACTTTTGGGGACAATCAACTATGCTTGGGGGGGGTCTGGTGGGAACTGCTGTCCCTTTTAATGTTCCTTCAACTTTGTTTGCAATAACTTTATAAAACATCACTATTGGGAATAATGAGAATCAACTGTATTACCCATATCATTGCTTATATTTATGAAACACTACTATATAATGTCTTCATAAGTCTATTATTTAACTTCAAAACTTTTATTAGAATATCACAAACATACAATTTCAGAATACTGGAACTGGTAGATAGAACACACTGTATATTTAGCACTAAGTCTAAAGTAACATCAAAGTGCAGAAGAAGGGCCAGTGCCCGCTGTCTTCTGTTCATGCTGCATTTTACTCGTTGGATCACAATCAAATTCAATGGTTCTCATTTTTTTTGTGTGTGTGTGTATGGTACTGGTTGAACCTGGGGCATTCTACCTCCAAGCTACACCCCCAGCCCTATTTCATTTTTATTTTGAAATAGGGTCTCACTAGGTTGATGAGAGTATCACTGCTTGCTGAGGCTGTCCTTGAACCTGTGATCCTCCTGTCTCAGCCTCCCAAGTACTGTAATGACAAGTGTGCGCCACCAAGCCCAGCTTAAATTTTAATATGCACGTAAGTCCCCAGAGTGCTTATTAAAACCTAAGTTGCTGGATCTCACCACAGAGTTTCTGTTTCAGCAAGTCTGAGGCAAGAATTTGGATTTTTCACGACCCCAAGCTGCTGCTGCTGGCTCCGAAGGACACCCTGGGAGCCATGCTCTAGTCCATGTTATATAATTCCATCTTTTCCACTTTTCCATTCCTGTCCACACTTTGCCCATCCCCCAAACTACTTGAGCCCAGGAATCATGTCATACGTAGCGTTGTGGTGCAGCCTCAGCACACGACAGGCCTGTAACCAACCCGCGAAGGAGTGGAGCAACTACTCAAAGCCTCTATCTTACAGACTGGGAAAGCGAGGCCCGCAGCTACTCGGCACGGGCCAGGAACAGGAACCAGGATTCAGCCAGGCTTTCTCTTCCAATGTGCTGTTGTTATCTTGAGTAAAATCCATTCTATCTTTGGGTGGGGACACGAGCCGAAGGACACCCTTTCCAACACAAAACAGAACTGCCCAATTCTGCTGCGATGCAAGGTACCTAAGAAAAAACCAGGGCTGACCAAAAGGAGGCACTACTGAGTTCCTCTTCTTCGTGCCTCATGGCTTTGGGCTGAGCTGAGCTGAAAGGGGAACTTGGTTTGCCAAACCCTCTCAGGATGACTGTGCCCTGCTGTTTGCCTTGTGCCCCCTGGACAGCAAGAGCCGACTTTTCTTCTGCATGTCCCAGCACTCCCACACTCAGGCCTGGAAATGCTTCACATACAACTCGATTTCTACTAAAGGCCCAGGAAGATGCTCCCCTAAAAACTTACAAAAGGAGTAAAGAAAGACCATGATTTTTCACATTTTAATCTTTGAGGTTGAGATGTGGCTATCATCAATAGCATCTCACGATGTAACCAAGTGCAATGGTTTCCCGTTAGTGAGTACAAAACCCACAAGCAGGACCAGGAGGTAGGAGAGGAAAGAAAGGTTTATTACTTGCAACCAAGCAAGGAGAGTGCTGAGGATAATCCCAATTCAAGGTGTCCCAATAAAGAAAGCAGGGGGCTTTTTTCAGGGAAACTCACTTGGTATCACATGTAGAGATAGGCTCATTTCCGAGTAGGCTCAGTTTGAGAGCACACACAGCATATTAAAAAAAAAAAAAAAGGTGGACAGGAAGGCCTCTGGGTGAGGAATTTAGCGAAGTTTACTCCAGGTCAGACTGATTGCTTGTATGTTTCTCTGGAGGGCCTTGTCTGAAACGAAGAAGAACCTTCACTCCAAAGGGGAAATAGAGAGTTAGGTTCCTGTGAGCCTCTCGTCTCCACATTTTTCTCTACTGACTGATACATAATCTTGTCCAGTGTGTACTTGTCTCTAAAGACATATTATTTAATATGTATGGTTGATTTATTGATATTAAGCTCACAACCAGTAATAGCACTATAACTGATGCCTGAATGAAACCTATCTACGTGTATTTCTACGTGCCTTTCATAAGGCAGAACACAAACTTCTTTATTTTGTGTGTGTGTGGTGCTGTGGATGGAACCCAGGGGCATTCTACCTCCCAGCTACACCCCTAGCCCAATTTTATTCTTATATTTTGAAACAGGGTTTCACTAAATTGCGGAGGGCCTCGCTAAGTAGCTGAGGCTGGCCTCAAACCTGCGATCCTCCTATCTCAGCCTCCCAACTACTGGGATTACAAGCATGCGCCGCCACGCCCAGGTCAGCACAACCTTCTTGTGCTTGGGAATTCTAAAGAGCACTCTAGCACAACACTTGGGGACCAACTAAAACAGTGAGCTCACCAACAACAACAAAAAAAAAACACAAAAATTCAGAAAACATGTCACGGAATAGACCCCTTAGAGTGCACGCTGGTTTACAGTCTGAGAGCTGACACCGGCAGGCAGTCACCTTGTTTGGCCTCAGCTGGGCTCTCACGCCTCAGGTGGTTCACATTTCCCATCATTCTGCATGTGTATGCCATTGAGCAGGAGCGCACTTGAGTACTAATTTGGGGGTTACAAATAAATTTTAGCAAGTAGGTGAATTGACAAGTAGTGAACCAGAGAATAATGAGGATTAGCTTATATTTTATTATTTCAACTACAAAAAATGAAACAGTCATTTGCAATCATGTCCAAGCAATGACTACAAAGTCATACTATACTGCCATACTATTTAAAAGAAAAAAAAATCAAACAATGAAAAATATTTTAGGAAAATTTTGCCATCCTGATGGTACAGTTTGGGAAAATGAATTCTTCATAGAATATATTTGGGTAGTTGTTTTCATTGTGAAAGACTGATGAAAAATACTTATAAATTCATTTTTGAATTATTTCTTCCTTTTTACACTTCCTGCTGATTGTTGGGCTATATGGTAAATTTTTATTTAATCTTTTGAGGTGCTGCTACTGTTTCCTAAAGTGGCTGCATCGTCACACATTTTCCTCAGCAGTGTATGACGTTCCAATTTCTCTTCAGCCCTGACCCACTTGTCATTGTCTGTCCTTTTGGTTATAGCCATCCTAGTGTGAATGAAGTGGTATCTCATTGTGCTTTTCCCTGACGGCTAATGATACTGAGCATCTCTTGATGTGCTTGTTGGCCTTTGTAGATCATTTAGTATAGCAAAAGCTTTTTTTTTTTTTTGTAATTTTGAAACAGGATCTCACTAAGTTGCTGAGGCTGGCCTGGAATCTGAGATCCTCCTGTCTCAGCCTCTCAAGTACTGGGATTACAGGCATGTACCACCCCATCCGGCTAAAATAAATTCTTAAAAGTAAGAAATATTATTAGATACTAAAAAATGTCATTAAACCCATTTATCCAATGGATTCAGCTGAAACGTAGGAAATGTCTGTTTTTCTGTTTGAAAACAGTGTAATATTGAGTATTTCATATGGTTCTGTCTAGTAATTAGTATCCTCGATAGATTTTGACATTTACTTTAAAAAATTGGAGTTTCAGAAATTAAGCATTTTATTTAAAATAATATGCTAATTCTATATTTTTCTGTGATTTTATTTTTATTTTTTTAGTGGTACTGGGGATTGAACTCAGGGGCATTCTACCTTTGAGCTATACTCCCAGCTCTTTTTATTTTTTGTTTCGAAACCGGGTCTCACTAGGTTGCTGAGAGTCTCACTACATTGCTGAGGCTGTCCTTAAACTTGCTATCCTTTTGTTTCAGCCTCCCAAGTACTGGGAATACAGGCATGTACAACCATGTCCCACTGTTTTCTGTTTTCTGTGATTTTTAGATAAGCTTACAAACGTAATATCTAATATCACAACACTCTGTGGGCTGTGCATGCCATATATTGTCCACTGAAGTGGTGATTTCCAATCTAAACGGGGATTTTTTCATCTATTCTGGAATGAAAATTCAATGAATCCTAAATCTTTCAAAAAATATCCCAGGTATTAACATCTAGCCAAGGTCAGAAAGTGACAAACGACGGGAAATGGTGACACCTTGTGGCTTTTGGGTGATATTGCATCAAATATTTCAGTTCCAAAGTCAGTATCACATTTAGTTGAATCTTGAATAAATTCCTAAATTTATTGGCTTGAGGCCCCCTTTACAGAATTTTTTTTAAATGTACTCAGATCCCCCCTGGGTGCTTCTACTGCCCCCTTGTTTTTATTCAAAGTTTCCCAATTGTATCCAAGGCTACTAACACCCCCTCCCATGGGTTCACATATCACAGACTTTGGGAATCTATGCTAGATGGTTCCTAGAAATCGTTCATTTAAAAAATTCTGTGCTAGCCGGGCATGGTGGCCAATGCTTATAATTCTAGTACTTGGGAGGCTGAGACCAGAGGATCTGGGTTCACGGCCAGCCTCAGCTACTTAGTGAGGCCCTCCGCAACTTAGTGAGACCCTGTTTCAAAATAAAGAATAAAAAATAGGGCCGGGGGTGTAGCTTGGAGGTAGAATGTCCCTGGGTTGAATCCCTGGTACCGCAAACAAAACAAAACAAAACAAAACAAAACAAATTCTGTGCTAATTTATTATCATACATAACTTACTTTAATTTCCTGGAGTAGTTTAAAAATAATGTCCTTATAAATTTCAGCACCTAGGGGTGTGTGTGTGTGTGTGTGTGTGTGTGTGTGTGTGTGTGTGTGTGTTTGCTTTTCCAGTATTTCTGTACCTGTTGAAACATAGATGGCCTTAGATCTCAAAGGAGAATGGCTAGGTCAGGACAGGGCAGGGGCTGAACCAGCATCCAACCACATTATTCATTGTAATTATTAAAAACGTTTCGGTGGGGAAGGGCAGCAGGCATGTGTAGTGCCTGGCTTGAATATTTGGCTTTGAGATGGCATTTTCCCTCAGCTCCCTCAGTCCTATTTCTTGTTAGCTTATGAAGACGGTGGCGTGGTAATTTCTCAGTCTCACACTGTAGAGTCCAGTCGTGGTATAGTGTGTGACTCCAACATTGAAACAAACACACTTTAGTAAACCACACATCGAGGACGCTGTTGGGTTTGCAGAACACTTATGGGGTTGTTTGACATAAAGCATCAATTTGCAGATAGAGAGGCAGGATGTGAAAGGATCTTAATCTCTGGTGAGCAGGGTGTGGTGGTGCACACCTGTAACCCCAGTATTTAGGAGGCTGAGACAGGAGGACCACAGGTTCGAGGACAGCCTCAGCAACTTAGTGAGACTCTCAGAAACCTAGTGATATCCTGTTTCCAAACAAAAAATAAAAAGGGCTGGGAGTGTAGCTCGGAGGTAGAATGCCCCTGAGTTCATTCCCCAGTATCAATCAATCAATCAATCAATGAATCTCTGATGACCAAAACTAGGTCTAGAGTTCCTGTTAATCAAGAATGGATCATGCACATAGTAAATTCAGTGCTTTTGGGGGGGGGGTACCGGACATTCTACCTCTGAGTTACACTCTCAGCCCTATTTTTACTTCTTATTTTGAAACAAGGTCTCACTAAATTGCTGAGGGCCTCGCTAGGTTGCTGAGGCTGGCCTTAAACCTGCAACCCTCCTGTCTCAGCCTCCCTAGTACTGGGATTACAGGGCTTGGAGCTTCATTTTTTAAACTTCATTTGCCCACCCACTCCCATCTAGGCATCCTTAGATGGGGAGAGGGAGTAGGTGAAAACCTCCTACAGTTCTCTGCCTTTCTCTTATGAATGTGAATTCTATTTTGAAGAAGCCAGGAAGGAAACACACTCCTCCTGAAAGAACCCGAGTCCCTGGAGGCGCAGGGGGGCCCCGAGTCTCTGGAGGCGCTGGGGGGGGCCCGAGTCCCTGGAGGCGCTGGGGGGGGGCCCGAGTCTCTGGAGGCGCAGGGGGGCCCCGAGTCTCTGGAGGCGCTGGGGGGGGCCCGAGTCCCTGGAGGCGCAGGGGGGCCCACGAGGCTGAGTGGTCTGCGGCCCACGTCCTGGTCGCGGGTAATGAGCGCTGGCCCGCGTCCGGGAAGAGGCCTGGCGCGCTTCCGGGGGTCTGGTCCTGGGAAGGCTGCGGGCCGGCGGCGGGCAGGAGCCCTGGGGCGCGGGCCGCCGGCCAGGATCGGGGGGCGCGGGACCGGCGGCGGCTGGAGGCGGGGACGGCGCGCCGGAGCTCGGGGATCGGACCTGCGGAGGAGGGGAGCCGGCGCCCCGCGAGCCGCCAAGGGCCGCGCCGCCGCGGGCTCGGGGTGTCGGGGCGCCGCCCGGCCGCACGTGCAGCGCTAGCGGGCCGGGGCGCAGGGCTGGGCGGCCGGGGAGCCCGGGCCCCGCGGGGGCGCCTGCACGGGGCCCGCGGAGGGCGCCCGGGGTGCGCGGCGCCCAGGCCTCGGGGCGCGGGACCCGGCGCGGGGGACCCGAGCCAAGACCTGGGGCTGATCGTGATTGGGTAAGTGCGGTCCGGGAGCGGAGCGGGTGAACCCACTGTGAGTCCCGTTTCTGTGCAAAGTGCGTGATTGCTTCCTGCTCGCAAACCCGGGATCCACCTGGCCGGGTTTCCGCATCCATTCATGAAATCTCGCTGCGCCGACGTCACGGGCCTTCCCCAGGGAAGTTGCGCCCTGGCTGTGAAGAGCGTTCGCGCACCCCCGGCGACTCCTCTCAATCCCTGAGCCCCGTTCGCTTCCTGACTTGGCTTCAGTCAGGGCGATGCGCCTATGCACGTTGGGGAGCAGCGCCCCAGGTCGAGGGCCTCGCCTGGGTTTGCCCCACAGTCAGAAAACCATCCGCGTTTGAGCCTGGTCAGAGGCTGCACGCATCCAGATCACCCTCTCATAGGGAAGCACAACATTTTGAAAGCTGGGGCACTACTTAAAATTTGAGTTTATACAAGGCAGGACTCTCAGGAAGCAGCCTGAAAAAGTAAAACGAGATGATTAAGTCATTTCTCCGAGAGCTGGCATGAAGATTTGGTCTCAGCAATACTGTTCAGTGTTGCTCTTCAGTCCGCCCCTAAAATCTAGGTCCTGTCCCCAAATTAAATCTGCTGATAAGTAATATCCTATTATTTCTAAACTTTAAACAATAAAGGAACTACCACAAAGTTGTCATGTCTATGTATTATGTCACATAATCTTAATACATTCAAGTTTGAAAACTTGTACATCTAAGTGTGTACACTTTCTTAGACTGCATAGAAGATATAGGAATTAATAGTTTGCCAGAAATTAGTAGTTTACAGAGATTAAAAATGTTCAACATTATGCATGGAATAGCAGCAGTTCAATGCTTGGTTGGAGCACAGAGAAACCTAAGGACCAAAACATAATATGGAAAAGGAAAGGAATATTACGTAGGCTCTGTTTTGAATTCACAATGCTCTCCACTTGGAGAGACTGCAGGTCACTAATCTGCATCCTGGTCCGGCTCCATCCTTATTTAGTGGTGACCATTGGCAATCATTGAGCTACAGGCTCAAATTCCTCTTCACCCAGTTAGTTTCTTCTGCTCTGTGTGGGTGAATTTGAATGTTATTACACTGAACTGTGAAGTTCAAGAAATTGCCCATAAGGACATGAGAAGGGAAGAGTGAAGGAGAAAAATGTTGCAGAAGTGGGGTGGGATTAGATAGTGTTGTAAAGCATTCATGGTACAGAAACTCCTGCCCTGCATCCTCAACGCCTCTCACCCTTGCTTCACTGTCAAGTGAGTGGGACTGCTGGCTTTTTAGCAAAGATGTGGTATAATGTGAATAAGTTGAAAATATTTTTCTTCTTAGTTTGAAAAGACTCCCTTTTCCCCATACCTTAAGTTGATAAGTATTTCTTCTACATAGGAAGATACTATTTCTATTATGAGATTAGAAATAGCTTATTATTAAATATCAGAAAGATATTTTGATTAGAGGGAAGTAAATGTTTGAAGAGGTTCATTGAAAGGGCATTTTAATGATTAACATAAACTGTGCTACTCAGCTAGGTTTAATAGTTTATTTAAAATTTAGATTTCTCTTCTGTTTCAGTTCTCTGTTAAACTTTAATATTTTTCAAACTCTCTAAAACTCAGAACACACTCCTAACAATAATGCTAAAGTGAGTTCGATGTTTGTGTGGCTTCCTAGTGATTCAAAGAATTGGTTATATTACAGAATTAATATGGGATTGATGTCTTTTTTTTGCTGGAGTGCTGGTCACCAAAAGTTATTGTTTTTCCAGTTCACATAAAGATATATGTGGATTATTGGCAACCTTGATACTAAGAATTAAAATGGCAAGGTGCTAGACCTTATTTTCTTAATGATGTGGGGTATATGTACAGACATTTGTGTTTAGGGCAACGTGGAAGGAGAAGAGGAGCAACCTTATACAAAAGGAAATTTATGTTTTAATGAATAAAACAATATTGTTATATTGAGAATATTATGACAATATTATATTATTGAGACTTTTCATATTTCATTTTGTTTTTCAGAAGAGGACTGTCAAAAGGTTCTAGAAAGCACAGCTTTGCTGTGAAAAGCAAAGATCCTTTACCTACGCAGTTTACAAGAAATGTGCAGAAAGCCATTGATAAATATGCCAGGTAAGAATTAACCTGTTAAATGCTGCTTATTACAAAATCAAAAAATTCTCATAACAGATGTGGGAAACAAAGTCAGTGATCAGCCACCATGAACTTCTAAAAGTAAAATACGGTTTTATTTTTAACCCAGTGGAAATGGTACATTGCAAGCAATATTTTTAAATTAGTGTACTGTGAAATTGACAAATGTGTTTAATGAAAGAAAAAGGAAGTAGGCACAGAGAAGTCAAGCCAAATATTTCTTGACTTACAATATAACCTCTTCCCAATAAATGTTCTTTCTGTTGCTTATGTTTGTTCCTGCAGTGAATCTCTGTCGTCATTTTCCTCCAGCGGAAGCCGCACTCCCACGAGAGCCCGTAATTCGTGGTCTGGGTCTTCAACACAGAGTTCTACCACTGATTTGTCTACAGAAAGGAGCTCAGTTTATTCTTGGAGAGATGACGTACGTCTGAGAATATTTCACATAATCCTGTGATTATAATTTATATGAAGAATTGCTTTCTTAGGTTCAAAGAATCTTTTTACCACTTATAAAAGCAGTAGCAATTATATTCATCCATACATATATTTACTTGTTACATGTAAAAATATGAAAGTACCAAAATATAAAAATAAAAATCACTCATAATCTCATAGCCCACAGTGTTAGATGTTGAAAATTTTGTTTTTTTTCACTCCCCATCCTGCCCCATTATGTTATATATGACTTCTTGTGTGGTTTCTAATGGCTGGAAATTCAAGATAAAACCTTACCACTTAGAAACTCAAAAAAGAGAATAATTTTGGAAAAGTAAAAACTGAAATATCTCCATGATTAGAGACCCCCTCCCCCCCCCCAGTATTCTAAACTAGGTAATTATACTTTCATCTTCTACCTTAGGGGAAGTCATTAATTTTAACCCTAGGTAGCAGAATGGGATTTGTAGCTGGGTGAGCCTACAGCTTTGCTAAGGACTCTGCTGTCTCCATGGTCTCCTGCCTCTGTATCCCCTGCAGTGCCCCTGGGCATCCTGGGACTCAGCTTCTGCAATGTCCGTGTGGTTATTCTAGAACTGCCATTATAGCACCTTGGGTGTTCTATTTTTATCTCCTTGTCTGTGGTCTATTTCTCCTTGCTTTCCTTTTTTATTTAATTTAAATTATTTTTGTGTGTGATACTAGGGATTGAGCCCAGATGTGGGAAACAAATTAATTCTACTTCTGAGCTACATCCCCAGCCCTTTTTATTGTTTGCTTGGAAACAGTCTCACTAGGTTGCTGAGAATCTCGCTGTGTTGCTGAGACTGGCCTCAAACCTGTGATCCTCCTGTCTCAGCTACCCAAATACTAGGATTTTCTTTGCTTTCTTTAAGAGCACACCTCCACTCCTCACAGTACATCTGAATTTACTTCCTCATCTAGTCAAAGAAGTGGGCAGTGAGAGGGGCCTGGAGTCAGCTCAGAATCGCTCAGAGGACTTTCGCAAACCTCTGACTCCCTCACTTAAGGTCAGTCACCCTGTTCCTCAGCCTCAGGCCCATTCACCACCACACCCCCTCACACCCTTCCCTCAGGGCCTGGCCCTGGGAAGTGGGCTGAGAGCCATCACTGCATCGGTCCAGATTCTGTGAATCTCTCTGTACACATTTTCATGGAATTATTCAGAGAGATTCTTAGGACTTCCATTTATAGAATTTAAATTACTCGGCTGGGCACCCTTGTAATCCCAGTACTTTGGGAGGCGGAGACTGGAGGATCGGGTTCAAGGCCAGCCTCAGCTCTCT